>PNEQ01012481.1:0-28560 GCA_003012365.1 Medauroidea extradentata
CTTCCCGCCCCACCGGACTCATGGGGGCGGGTAGGTTCCCCCGACCAATCAGAGCGAAGACCTGGCCCGAACATTGCGTGCGTCCCTTGTGGAAGCTCCGTATTTATTTAAAATCAAATTAAACATGGGCACATTCTCACAGCAATTACAAATAAAACACTTAGCCTAATTACTACTTGCTATCTTCAATTAATATAATCCTAGTTCAAATTACGTACGTTACACGGGGTCTGTTGGGGGAGGGGAAAAGGAGAAGAAATGTGTAGGCGAGAGAGAAAGAGGGGGGATTGTATGGCTCGGAGACAGGGGGAGGTCGGGCGCCCCCCGTCTAGGCCAGCATGTGGTATGGCCCACTCATCAACTGCTCTACTGTCGCTAGACCGGTGGGCAATTATCACTCTTAAAAACTTTAATCATTATACATAAAATTATCTTAATGTTACTAGCATATTCGAGTCTGTGACATTCCACAGGTTAAAACGATACCAGACACGATACCTCTGTGATAATATTAAGTTAACTGGACATGAACATTGTGTTACATGATTGACACTGCTCACATTATTTCTGACGTGCCTGATCCTCTCTGGAAGCATCAGCGTATAAAACAATAATCATAACCAGCGGTAAAGATTACTGTAGATTGATTTTCCTACAAAAATTTCGTATATTTGCCTTTACAGTTATAGCAACTTACGATATAAAATCATAGGTCTATGTTTTTGCAAGCAACTGTCATCACCGAATATGGCGTAGACCACATATTAGCAATACATTTAATTTGGAACTTAATTTCTTTGCAGTGTAAGCCACGATACATCTGTGCAGAGAAGTACACAACTTATTTTCAGTTATAAGAAATTTTCAGTTTTGAGTTCATTTTACAGTGAAGTATTTAGGTCTAATCATTTAACTTATTTATTTAATTAAAAAATTGCTCTTGTTTTCAATGATTGCGGTTTAAGCTCATCTCCGATCCATTAAGATTTTTGTTATATAGTTATCAGGAAGACACAACTAACATCTGTTTATAATTTCAAAACTTACGGGATGTTTTATTTTATTTGGTTAGCTTTGACTTTCGTTGCCTCGGCTGATATTGCAAAACAGTTCAAGCACTAGGCCGGAGATTAAAATGTTATGCCTTGTTGCAGTGTTATTATTTTGTTTTATAATGCTAATAATTACAACTCTTATGGTGAGTGAACTGAAATTCGTAGGACTACTTACTTTTTAATGCGGGGGAGATTTTCTTTTGTATTTATAAACTATCGGTTAATATTGAAATATGACGTTTGATGACCAAAAATAATATTTTTAACAAATAATTTAGATTATGTTCTGTAATACTACCATTTATGCAATCTTGACGTAGAGCCTAATTGAAGTGTTAACTTCAAATTAACGTACATGGAACATATTAAATGCACCACATTTAACTACTATCAATACTAAACATTCCCAACATTTTACTCATTAAATTGCAACTAACTGCTATTTTTATACGCTTGCAAGCGAACATTTTAAAGAAAAAAAATGTGACTTAAATTTACGAGTGCAAAATGCCAGGCTTAAAAGCAGCCACATTTCTTCCTTGATTCCATCGGATCCGAATCAAATCCAGTTTTTCCGATTGGTTAGTGCTCGCGAAAATAGTCATACTAGAGAAACACTGATGTATAACATTATTTCGACTGACAGATTCGTATACGAACTATAAACGGAGCAGCATTCCATTTTCACACGGATACTCGTAAATTAATTTGACCACTCGGAATTTTTCGTATACAAATGTTACAATGTTTCTTCGAGCAAAGGCACGCAAAACTTCTTAATTTGTAGCAAGTCTCTCGCAGAATCAAGTCTGTCTCGTTGTCAGAATTAATTTTTTTTTTTTTACATTTGCGTGTCGGCAGAGTTTTTTACAGCTGTAGCCATGGAATTAGCAGTGTTTTTCTCTCTCATAGGTGATTTTTGCACAAACACTCTCACCTTGTTCTTTAATTGTACAGTACATCAAAATAAAAAAGTATTTTTCTGTAGAAATTTGTACGCATGATAGTCTTCAGAACTGTCAAAAACTGGAATTCTTAATGAGAGACATACCGTATTTGTAACGTACTGTACTGTTGTGGACATACGCCATTGCAATTTAATTTCGTTTCCAGAAATTTAATATGAGACTAAGAAAAACGAACGAAAAAATGAGAAATCCATGAACTAAAACGACATAACTTGAAGTAGGCTATGTCATAAGGAATTAGTCAACAAAAAAATAATAATAATAAACCAAAAATAAAAGTCAGAATACAAAACCAAATAATCTGTAAAGAAAACTCAGGACACCACAATTAAGACAGCACAGACAATACCGAGACGAAGACAATGTTGAACACATGACAGGATAACGACGACGTCACAGGCAATAGACTAGACAAAACGAGGAAGTCACGAAATAACACAGTAGCGTGTTTTGAAGTATAATTATTTAAATTTTTGTTTAAAATAGTTGTAAACTACACTTGTTCCTTAGAATTATAATTAAAAGTTGTAACATAAATTGTGTTCGCCTCTGAAGCTTTCGCCTTCGCCTCTAGAAGTAATTTAGTGTATTGAATGACCAAGACATAGCAGCACTATTAATGTCCTTAAGTTGTCGTTCGCGCTGGCAGGAGGTTATTTTGTATAGAACTATTATATATATATATATATATATATATATAAATAAATATATATATATATTTATTTAAGGGAATATAAAACCATGTAGTTTTGTTTGCTTCTCAGCCACATTTCAGTCGCTTTTGAACTCTTTCGCTCGTAACAATAGCCTAGCATACAAACGCCATATAAAGAGTCAGGAGCAAACTACAACACCGTGTTGAATCAACAGAGTACGACTTTCATCGTAAACGTAGTTACGTGGCAACTGTATTTCTATAAGGATTGTACAAGTTAACAGAAACGCCACATAATAGTCCCCCAGTTAAGATTACAGATACCTACATTTTGTTGGATGTTTCAACTTTATTAATGTATCACCTTACTGAGAATCTAACCATGGACTTCAAGAACATCAGAGTCCGTATTTCATGCGGTGCCAAAAATAACGCTGGATGGACGTGAAGATCAATGTAAAAATCTGCTGTGACAACTGAAATATGTCCAAGGGCGTTACACGTAGCTGGCAGGCCGTGACTCTGAGAATAGCCGAGCAAGGCTCCTCCGATGACCATGAGTTTCAGCCGCCACTACTGAATACGTATATAATTTCTGTAATCTGTTACGTATAAGAATTCTAGTTTTCCATTATTGTGAATGCTTTTTTTGTGAATACTTTCCCACGGGATATTTACAGCTGCCCATAGACAGCCATAGCACAACTTGTCAAAAACAACAATTCTCGCTTGAGAAATCGCCGGCACTGCCCATCCTGATTTCAGTTTTCTATTGTTTCCCGAAATCGCTCCAGACTATTGCTGTGGCTATGCCCAACTCATCTCGTATAGTTACTGTATTTGTATGAAGTTGTTTCGTATCTCTAATGACCTCGCTGTCGACGAGACGTAAAGCCCACTATTTTACACACGTTGGACAGACTGTTCATGGCGTTCTCTCAATAGCCTATGTTACTGAACAACTACAGTCGGGGTTGTGACAAGGAACGCCTCTGGCAGACAATGTGCGAACAAGTCATGTACTCTGTTTCTCCAAACTTCAGTCAAATTTGACAAATTTGAGGACACGATTTTTTTTAGTGTTGTAGTAGAGGTTTTATGCTATCTCAGTCGACGTTTTTAGTTCTAAAATTAACTTTGCATGTCCATTTTTATAATTTTTACTGAAAATTTTGTTTTGAATTGTGGCTCATATTACATAATTTCAACAGCTATTGCCCGTAAGTAGAGACCGGGAAAAATTCGCGAGTTCACTGACCTGTAGGCTTGCCTGCAAGAATATTTACGATCTGAAGCAGACAGCAGATGTTCATTAGCTGCTTGCGGTTAAAGTGATATATGTCTGTATTAGTTACATTATTGTTATCGGCTCAGAGACTTCCCGAGCTGTCAAATAAATCAAAGGCAATTTGCAAAAGTAACACAAACACACAGTTGTTGGAATTCTAGCTTGTGCCCAAATGAAAACGCGAATTTTTCAGGTTTCTACTCATAAGTAGGGCCCGGTAGTTTTCGCGAAAAGATTTTTGCCCCACTTTGTTTCAGTGTCTTACGTGCACACCTGCAGTTCAACTTCATGGCCAATGACAAGAGTGTTTTTCTGCAGAGTCGTTATTCATTTGACTGTGCCAATCAGTACACGATAACTGTCACACATCACGTCTGTGATTTGCGGGTTTAACCTCCACACGCTGGGTGTTACGGCATCCAATCACTGACCACATAGCAGAGATGCAGGTGCACACGTAAGGCACTGAAACAAAGTGCTGCAAAATTCTTTTCGCGAAAATTACCGGGCTCTACTCATAAGTAGTTGTCAAATATTATTGAAGCTATACGAAACGGATCTGCAGCATGCGTGGAGGAGCCATATAGCCTTCTGGACGGCAGCGGTCTTTAACTGTGGCAACACAGTAAACGAGGGTTATATTGGAACAACTTCACATCAGTGGTGTATCTTGATTCGTGTACTACAGGGAAAGCCGTTAGCGCAAAGCTCAGGTAATATGACCATTGTTAGCTAGGTTTTCACTCGAATGCGGCGTTATTCCACTGCAGTTGGATATTTAGAGCATACTTGGAGACGGACGAAGACTTACGCGATAGCGTTAGGGTGAGTGAGTGAGTGAGAGAGATTTTGGTCAGCGCTTAACATAATCTTCAGCGCTGGTGAGGGGTGACATGAGGTGAGTGTGGAGCAGCACCGGAATGAATGGGCGAGGGAAACGGGAGATCCCCGAGAAAACCCACCGACCAACGGCATCGTCCAGCACGATTCGCATACGCGAAAATCCGGAGGCCGAGCCCACCGGGAATCGAACCCGGATCGCCTTGGTGTATAGTGTTAGGGTTGTCAACAAGTAAATATTCGACGGCTACTAACGAGAATACAAAGATCAGCACTGTTAGCCTGTACAAAGGCGTACAGAACAACGTCAACCGATGCTCGGCAAGTTTTAGCAGGAGCCATACCACTCGACCTTCTAATTTGGGAAAAGGGAAACCTCATGGAAGACTTTGGAGGATCAAGACCCAGTAAGTTAAGGAAGAGTGAAGCAAGTACAGACACACTAAGGAAATGAAAGAAAGATGGGATGAATCCACAAAAGGTAGAGTTACACGTTGTATATTTTCAAAATGTAGACGAACGCCTAAAACATCAATGGTTTGTGACAGACCACTACATGTCGCGATTGATGACAGGCCGTGGTAATTATAAATGGAAATTGCATGGATTTAATTTAGTTGAGTCACTCCTCTGCAGAATCTGCAAAGTAAATGATGATGTAATTCACATTATACAAGACTGTCCGAAAATAGAAGATCTAAGAATCGACCTGAAAAGAAAACACAATATCCAAGAAGAGGAAGATATTGATGTAAGAGAAGGAGCAGCCTTTATGAAGATATTTGCAAAGGAAGTAGGAAAGAGACTTGAAGAGTTCGACTCCTGGCTAGCAGAGAACCCAGATGAAACAGAGGAAAATTACTAATCAAATCAAGACAAGATAGCTCCATGGATATGTTGACCACAGCAATGAAAATGGCAAACGACATTAAGTAATAAAAATAATATATATATATATATATATATATATATATATATATATATATATATATATAAGGCAACCTATTCTCGCTGCATTGCCCAGAACGGGTGTGGTTGCAGGGAGACAAAATGGGTTCTATTCTGTGTGGCTCTGGCCTGAAAAAAAAAAGTTGTCAACTACTGTAGCAGTAGTAGCGACCGAAGAGTGGTCAATCTGAACCTCCAGTTTTTAAATCCTTCTACACACATTTATTCAATTGTGCCACTATATCGGAGGCAAGGGAGCCGTGATTGGCACAGTGGTTAGAGCACTCGCCTCCCATAAAGGGATCCGGGCTCGATCCTCGGCGGGGTTGGCCCCCGGATTTTCGCATGTGGGACTCGCCATTCGGTGGGTTTTCTCGCAGATCTCCCATTTACCTTCCTCATTCTGGCAATTCTCTACTGTAGGGTCTCGTTTCATGTCATCCTACGAGGTGAGCAGGTGCCTACGTGTGGCCAGTAAAAATTTTGCATCCGAGGTGCAATACCCTGGCCTGCAGGTACTCCACCCGACCCCTCATACCATAGTAGTGTTAACCCTTTCAGTCACAAATTAATTTATAATTTTAGCTAATGCAACGAATCAACATTGTGCGGGCATTTCACTTGTGTTGGTGTATTGCTAAGGTTGACATCGTAACCAATAAATCATGGATATTATGCAAGATGGTATTTGTTATGGATGTTTATTACGTAAAGTAATTGTCTCGCTAACAATAGAGTCTTTCATATTGTTAAATTTTTATTGTCCTTGGCGGAGGCAGGATAGATTGTGTTGGATGACTTGAAAATTTAATGAAATATTTACATTTCCCTAATTTAACATAAATATCTAAATGATTGGTGTAAACATTTACTTCTTATTTCCTAACATTGCTTGCGTCTATAAATTAATATTTATGAATTACATAAGCACTTAAAATTACTACTAGTATTTCTACGCTATATAAACAGTAAATAAATGCTTATGTTTCTCACAAAACGAACCTCAAATCACACTTCCTTTAGCAAGTATCTTTCTAGAACTATCGCTAATTATAGCAACAGTCTAACTTGCTCGCCCATCACCCACACTCAAATTAAAAGTCCAAATACTCTCCAACTCTTCTTCCGTCGTACACACTTGCTGTACTGATGCCACTCGATGCGTTGATCCCGCGCCGCTACTTGCTGCCGTCGACTCTTCTACCGAGTCTCTTTTTTACGATACTTTCGGTGCAGGCTAAGCGCCAAGGAATCACTGCCCGCCAAGCCGCTGCTATTCCTATGTATAGTGGGTGCGCCGTCACACCCAGATCATCATCACAGTTTGGCGATGACACAAGCTGACCCCGGTTTTTCCAAGTGTAGGACCAGCTTAGGTAATTGTCCATGAAACCGTCCAAAGTATGTACTCAAGATTCTACGTGTCTACAAGGTAGACTTTTACGGGCATTCGGTGAATACTGACCTTATAAGTAAACCACAGATTTTGTTTTAACGTCGCCAGGATCTTAATATTGAAAATCGAATAAAGTTAATAAAAAAAGTAAAACTAATGCAGTTGAGTAAACAGCTGTACATCTCCTTTAAGGTGACTAACTGGAGGATGTAGTGGTAGTGGTAAGTGAACTTTTACGCCTCGTTGACAGTGAGGTCATAGAGACGGGGACACACAACTTGGTACAATAACAGGAGCTGGGAAAGGAGTTGGCCATTGCCTTTGTTAAAGAACCATCCCAGTTTTCACCCAACTTTAATGATTACTGGAGGACTTGATATATGTATACACACACGTTTAACAATTTAGTTAATGTTATTTCAAAGCAAATATCACTCCCACACGTTGAGTAATTCTTGAATAAATTTCTGCCTGGCGAAGCTGTGTACTATAATTTAAGTATAATCCAGCAAAAAAAAAAAGTTATGTGAATTTAAACGGTTACCATGTTGATATACACTTTACAATGTATTTTAATGTCGCAACTATATGATGAAGAAGTTTCAAGCAAAGCAATTAAATCGTTTTGTACGCACTTTAGTAATTTTTAAACTTTTAACATCGAATTGAATGCCAAAGAAGCCATACAATAAACACTAATGAAGGTAAATTAGTTGTGAGATTCCATATAATGTAATCATCGATTTGCTGTGACTTCATGAAACACTTGAGTCGTTTGACATTTGCATTGCACAATATTTAATATACACATGTTAATGTGTTTAAAAAAATGTAACAATTATTTTCCAGTTTTATCGCATTTTATGAAGTCGCAAAACTACGGAAATCCCATTAAAAAGTATTTAGACAACCTTAAGGGTGCCGCTTACCTTGAGCGGTTTAACGTTTCACAGGCTCAGAAGCGACGGATTATAGGGGTGACATGAAACATGAATCAAGTGATGTCACATCGCCACGAGATAACCGCTGAACAAACGTTAAGATTCCAGCCAATCCATTTTACTATGTTTGACCCACGGTCGTAGAAGAACAGGTCTGGACACTCGCCCGGAAACTTGACCCCCTTGTTATTTGGCTGCAGTTCACCAAGTTACTGAGAATATTGTGTTTTATTGGCGCTGATGTTACGGCGGTCGGACTAAACTCAGCCCACTTCCTTTCCGCTAAGAAAAACAATTTATCAAAACGTATTTTTTATCAATTTATGAAATGCTCTCTTCGCTCACAAATTTAAGAAAAGGCACTAGCAATCTTTATTTACTTTATAAATTTAACAATGGAAAAAAGTGGACGGAGTTTGAGTCCGACCGCCCGGAAAACAGCGCCAGAAAGTACGACATTCTCGGTAACTTGACGAACTACAGCCAAACAACAAGGGGGTCAAGCAAAATACATTGTTAGATAGGCGAGTGTCCAGACCTGTTCTTCTACGACCGTGGTTTGACCATATAATTTTATTGGTTGAAAGTCTGTAGCGAAGTTCAGTTCACATTTGTCTGTGAATTTAGGACATCCACTTAGCACATTTTTAAATACGGCATTCCGAAAAGGCTTTTTTTAGCTGTGTTAGAGTGCTTCAAAACTGTGTTTTTAATGATCAGAAACCCATATTTAATACAAAACGGACAGACACACTCAATGATTCAACTAGCTGCCAAGCGAAGCGGCAAATATCTAACTATGATGTCACCTGTCGGTGGAATTTTGAACTACGTCTGTAGCACGGAGCGCTAGAGGCATGTGTCAAAGACAGTTGATCTTCAGCAGCTCAGTTGCGCCATTTTGGGCTGGTGCTAATTAAGTCAGTTGTACAGTCAGTCGGTATCATAAATAAATATTTTAAAGTAGCCTATATTAAATACAGGGAGGGTCGTTTGCATTCGATGTTCTTTCGCTAGTGTTGTATGTATTCAAATAGGAAAATACACGGAACTACATGCAATAATTCGCTACCAACCATACAAGCAATAATGTAACTCTTGTCAATGTTGACTTATATGCAGTAATGGCTAGTGTTTTTTTTCAAAGGTTAAATCTTTAGTGCTCACTTATTCCCGAATGACCTATAAGAGTTATTGCCCATGTCAGCTGTCAAATTTTACTGAAGTTAAGATTATCCGGATCAGAGTGTACCTTCCTGGCTATTTCTGTTCAGGAAAACCTTCTATGCACATAGAAGCCACAGGAATCGCGAGGAAAAGCTGAGCATGGACGTTCCCGCCGAGCAATAAATAACCTGCGACCTTATGGCGCACAACTGGCATGTGGAGGTCGATTGTCGACTCCCGGCCAGCTCGTCTACACCCGCGCGCGACAGTTGCTCAACGAAGGAGAATGACAACTTTCGTTCTTGTGCTACTAAACTGTCGTTACGCTAAATACTGTTCGGCAACTCACTTGAAAAAGTGCGCGCTTTCAATATGTCCTGTTAGGTGGCCGCCTGCCCAGACTGCCGAACGTTGCCCAGCAGCTTCAGCCGTTACAAGAGTGTTCGAAACTACTCATAATGCGTACATAATGTCTGCTTAGGAATGGCAAAAGCAGTGCGAACAAGTGAAGAGAAATACATGCTGGCATTCTTTCATGACATTGCCGGATCTTTTGACAATGCCTGGTAGCCGGAAGTCACGTGGGACCTGAAGACCAAGCAATGCCCTAGCCAGCCTTGAACCATCTACCGAGTCATCATGGACTACTTCTCGGAACGGAAAAGTATGCATCAGAAAAACACCGTACAAGTGGGAAATACTTTTGACTAAAAGTTGTTCTCATTGGACTCATACTGTGGAAATTACTCTTTGATGAACTCTTTGAAAATACTTTCCCAGAAGGGTCACTGTGTATGGGCACGCAGATGACGGCTTAGTACCAACTCAAGGACAATATAGAAGAATATTAGAAGATAAGATATCCCAGGTCTCGCCAACACTTGAAAGTTGGACATACACAGAAAAACTGCAGTTCCGTGTTGCTAAAACCAAAGCCATGATGATCAAAAGCAAATTAAGAGAAGACCAGTCATACAGTTTTTAAATTAACCGGTACAATTTGTGCAACAATACAAGTACCTTGGAGTCATCCTTTTTGATGACAAGTTAAGCTTCCATCACAATGTAGATTCTACCTAATTATGAAAACAGTTGTAATACCACAAAAAGTTAGTCTATTGGCAGCACAACATGGGACCTTAACTTCTTGTCTCTAAAACGATGGACCCACGAACTTATCCCCAACGTCAAGTTTCTGATGCAGAAGAAGTTCGCCGTGGTCACCCACAACAGTGCTTGACTAGCGTGGCGATAGGACACTGCAAGTTTAAGGCAAAATTATACGAGCTATTACTACAGACTTCGCCATTGTGTCAAGCTTGTTGCGTGGACGATACTGTTGAACACGTCATAACAGTGCCACAAGATGTAAGACATCAAAGAATGGCTCGCAGAAGTGCTACATAAGAAAGACAATAACATCTGTAATAAATATGACAACAGGAACGTCGGAGACTAGAAGATTTTGACCAGTGGTATGCCTCGCAAAATGAAGAAAACTCGGATGACCCATAAAGAAAGTCTCAAGTAGAGGTCCAAAACGTTACTTGAGTCAGAGACATTTCTAAATGGCGAGGGGAACAGGTTTTACAAGAACACAGGCAGAAAGCATAGTAATAACATTGAAAAAAAAAAAAAAAAAAAAAAAAAAAAAAAAAAAAAAAAAAAAAAAAAAAAAAAAAAAAAAAAAAAAAAAAAAAAAAAAAAAAAATATATATATATATATATATATATATATATATATATATATATATATATAGAGAGAGAGAGAGAGAGCAAGCAAGAATGAAGAGGCAAGGCGAAGAATGAAGCAGAAAAAGGTATGCCGCGTGCTGCATTACTTTTGCAAGTAAGGATGCAGCGCGGATCGATGGAGGGAGAGCTGGCCTACGGGCCATACATAAATCTGTATAGGAATGGCATTCAAAGCAAGTTACACACGTGTATACACATTTCAGGTTCTCCATGGACAGATAAGTTTATTTTTACACTTCCAAAAATAGCGAAAATGGATATTTGTATGATCCTTTTTAGGGATGAAAATCTTGGTGCAGAATTTCCTAAAATGCATAAGCGTGTACAAAACTCCTTTATCTGTAATACTACTCATGAAATGAGATGGTCACTACTGAATGCTTCATAGAGGCGAGTTGTCGGCGAGAAGACAGCACACCAGTTCAGTGACTTGCGCCTAGAGGCGTGATACGCATGCTGTGTCGAACTTACCACTTTCGCACTTCTAGGATTCGAACACGCAAAGTGCATACTACCCTGAAAAACGAATGAAATATTAAATTTTTTTTTTAAATATAAAATAAACTATCACTCGTTTTAAGCATTGATACTAAAGAGTTGTGTTAAAACAAACAGCAATGAAAGGCCACGTAGTTTTTTATTTTATTTAAAGAAATTATATTTTAAGTCGGTTCTAAGAGTATCATTTCTACCATATTCACTTTACATCAAATTGTAAACTGGTTTTCGACTTACTTTATTTCATAAGCATCATACGTTGTACTGACACATCCTGTATATATAAACACACATTTTACTACACGGATGCATTTAAACGAAACAAGATTTAATGCAAGAAAATTAAAACAATACTATTTGACACATCTTGTGGGAAGCTCTCTCCTTGAATGGCTTCAGTTGATATTTAATAACCTGTGTTAGTAAACATGTAAATGTTTAGTTTCAAAACAAACTAGCTCATTCAAAAATAAATGTTTTGTTTTTTATACAGGATTTTCTGAAATCCTTTGTAATGTCTGCTTCGCTATCCTCGCAATGTATTTTAGAAATAAGTTTGTGACTCGTATACATGACACGTTTTATGGCATGTTTATGTAAGAAAAGCTGCCTAAAGGTCTTACATACTGAGTGTACGATATGTGCGTTAGTGAATATGCACACGTTTACTATTTTCATTAAAATTATTTATGCATGAAACTAAATGAAAAAAAAAAGTTCAACTTTAATGGCATGCCTTAAGAGTGCGTGGTAGATAAATAAACACTGAAAAACATCAATTGAATCTTACGCTTTTTAAGAAGCCAATATGGATAAAATACTCAATGACAATCCTAAATAATGGTATTTGCCAACTTTATGAGTAAATATTTATCCAGAATTACTAATTCGTTACACGTGATCTCTTGCGCCGCAGTTAAATGCACGAGGTTCCGGCGTCAGAGATTGTGCCTCAGAAGTTCGTAACACTGGAAACAATTTTGTTTAAAACGTTGGCTACAACTACTGTCTAGGATTGCTATTGATTAATTTTTGCAAATTCGCTTCAAGAAACCTACAGTTATAGATTAATGCTTATAGCGTTGAATTGTATACCATGCCCTCTTAAATATCAGTTGTATATTAATGAATGTAGGCACAATAAAAAAAAACGGAAATGAAATGTAGTCGCGGCCTACACACATGGGAACTTGGTTCATATGAACCATGTCCAGGGCTACACGCTCTACACACAGTGAAGGGCCAGAACGGTTCGTCGTTGAACGCAGTTTTACTCTGAAAACGGCAGGGTGAGATGTTCAAAAGTGGCTGCTGCCGTGATTATTATGGATGATTTAGTAGTATTTTATAAAAGAAAACAGCGAAAAATATCGTAGTAGACCAAGGAGTTGTTGCATCAAACGGAAAAGTGGTCCCACGTAATGCTTTTGAAATAGCTTCGAGACAAGAGTGCGAAGGACTAAAAAATTATTTAAGAATGAGTGAGAATGAGTTTAATCTAATAAGTAAAGATGTTAACATTGTTATAGAGGATTGAAATGGTGGTACATACATACTCAGAAAACCACGTAAGTTCGGTAGAGCTGACTGGCTGGGAAATGTTTTGAAAACTTTTGTATGAAAGTATAATTATGGGTAATCTCTACATAGTGTTCCTGCATTTTTCTCGGGGTGAAGAGGGGTTAGGATGTTTGAGGTGAGTGGGGTAGGTCTAAGTTGGGAGAGGGGCGGAGAGAGGTTTGGATTATGAGAGGGTGCAGAAATAAGTGTTGTCTGAAATGATTGTTTAAAAAAAAAAATCGGTGAGAACAGAAAAGGAAAGAGGGGACTGATGTATGAAAGTTTTTGATCTATAAAGGTAGAGAACTGCTTGTGCTGGGGCCACCCTTGCGAGGGCCCCAGTGTATACCCCTCCCTCCCAGGTTGTTACGCCACGGCGCAGTTAGGAACAAACGGGAGAGTCACGCCTAAAATTGATTGGCCATAGCTGGGGTGGCGAACCAGCTGTATCCGGCAGTCAGGCAGGCGGGTGCGGCTTGACGCAGCGCAGGTCAGTGTCAGGCCAGTGTGGTGACGTACTTGTGACGCTCGTGGTAAGCCCCTCCTCGCTCGCAAGGTCAACTACCAGTTGAATTGAAATCAATACCACCCCACTCACTAACTGACTGACGCCTTGCCTTGCTCTGTGCGATGCGCGAGTTCTCTGCACCCGCCGTGCGCATCGCTCTCTCTCTCTCTCTCTCTCTCTCTCTCTCTCTCTAGTAGGGAAAACTAAACCTTACTGAAGGTCAGAGGTATGCTCACGATGTGCCATATGTTGCAATTGCCAACTCTAATGAAGGAAGGTGCCCTCAAAGCTTGTTGATTGTATAGGCCGTATGTAGCATTCATTGTGTCTATTTAAATTAATATTTATCACTAACATACTTCGCAGCTCTATCCTGTTATATTGTGCTAGCATCAACCAAGCTTCCAAATATATCCACAACACAGCCTTAATACTACTTGAAAAAAGAAGGTAAACAAATAGTAGCAATATAAGGTTTGACATTTTCAATTTTTTCAGTTGGAACTGAGAGAATTTCAGTCAGTTCACGTTTTTCACATTTTGGACACCGGTTATTTGAATTTCACCAATACTCTGCCATAAAATGTAATTATTTTGGCTTGGTTTGGGAAAAAAGGGCGAGGGTAAATAATTATAGCATGTTTCGCACCATGATGCGACCACTTGAAATGTATTGCCACCCCAAATCACTAACTCTGCACACGATACTGCAGAAGGATGTCTCGAGTGAGGTGGCGCAACGGTATTTCGCTGGACTCGCATTCGGGATGACCCGGATTCGATCTCCGGCCTCGACCGTCCTGATTTTGGTTTTCCATGGTATCCCGCAATAGCTCTAACAAACGCTTAGATGGTTCCATAACAAAGGCCATGGCCGACTCACCTTCCAGTTGCTGTCATTGTATCATGTTATATGTCACCGTCTCTAATGACCTCGCTGTCGACGGGACGTAATACGTACTTACCTAACCTTAAAGGTTCTACAAACATTAATACCATTTAAAAATGGTTGGATTCTAATGTATTTATAAAACGAAATTGATGCGATTATACATCCTATTACCGTAGAGCTTTTGCACTTTGAAAGTAATGAAAGATATTTGAAATTTATACAGTAAGATTTAGTTTTTTATGTTCCCGCAAATCTTGCTCGTTCGTCTTCTTTTCAATATGTCAGTTTCGGAATATTACCTGCTTGACTGTGCGTAATGTGTTTTGTTGAAAAAAAATCCACTCGAAACTGTTTAAAAAATCAATTCCTGAGGTGTGACTGATATATATATATATATATATATATATATATATATATATATATATATATAGAGAGAGAGAGAGAGAGAGAGAGAGAGAGAGAGTTGCGTGCTGTATTTCTGAGGGCGGGCTGGCTGGGGTCTGTGTCGAAACACCTTGAGGGCTGGCCCATGACTCGAAGCTGGGCTGTCTCATAGTGGGAATCCCGACGAGATACATCATAGGAGGCGGCCCATGTGACTCTAGTCGTGTCCGAAACATGTTGCAATATCTATTTTTAGACCCCTGAAATGCGGGGAACACCCGACTGTTTTGCCTAGTATATAAGGGCTGAATCGACAAATTCGAGCTGAGTTCGTTATTGGTACTGCTAGAGGAAGGTGCTACATTTGTGGAGAGAGACTGGTGAAGACATCTTGGTGACGTCAGAGTCTACTGTGAGGCACCAGGCGGCTACCTTCGGAACATGGTTGGATGAACCAAGAGGACTGCTGCGGCGGGCTGACAGGTGAAGAGGAGGTGCGCGACGGGAGTCGAACCGAAGACATCAAGAGTGAAGACAGCGGTGCACTCGGGGTGTTGCGCAGCACACGGCGATCCATCACCACTGCGGACTATTAAGGTTGTACACTGTCACTATTTGAGAGACTGTTGATTGGATATATGACTGAATTATATTGTGATTTGTAGTGTTTTATTAATTGATGATAGACATTTTTTGTGCTTTAATTGTCAAATTTAATTAATGTGTCTGTGACACAGGAGTAATTGTGTGCATAACTAATTGTGTTGTGAAAGTTATAGTTGATTGCTGTTTTGTGTATTTCGTAGCTTTGTGAGCTATTAAATCCAGTACTTAATTTAACTCTTTTATTTATAATTATAAGGCCTCCATCCCAAAAGAACTCATAGGAATTGCCCACATTTAAGTTTAGTTTTAAACTTGTAACACTGGTGTCAGAAGTGGAATAAAGGCATAAAGTAAGTTTATTAATTAATTTTGTAAATTAAATAATTGCACACAATTGCTATGTAATTAAATTAAGCCACTTTATAAATTAAATGTTTGAATTTCAAATTGTAAGGTGCATGATTACAAGAAGCATATCAGCGGAAATAGAAGCACTAAAGGCCCTCATTGAGGGAATATGTGGCCAAATAAATTCAGTCAAAGACAGTGTAAATGAAAATGTTGATAAGAAAATAGATAGTGTAAAATATAGTGTAAACGAAAATGTTAATAAGCAGGTAGATAGTGTAAAAGAAATGGTGTACCAGGAAATAGAGGCTGTAAATGAGAAGGTAAGCTGCGCAAAGGAAGAGATAGACAATGTGAACCAGAAGATGGACTATGTGAAAAATAGCATACAGCAACAAATGGATGAGCTGAGGAAGGAGTGTAAAGAACTTCGTCAGCGTCAAGAAGGTAGCCATCTTGTTACCGGAGAAGACAAGGTCATTGCTGAATCAATACCTGAAGGCGGCGAAGAAAAGACCACGAAGTTTGAACCAGGCTGTAGTGTGATTCACAACCAGGCAGAAAATGGGCTGCAACACATTGGTGTGTCTAGTGTGCCTGCATCGAACACTGGAAACGGGATTTCTGTCAAGCCTGCTCCTTACGATGGCCAGACTCCATGGCGAGAGTACCAAAATCAGTTCGAGATTGTGGAAACCATAAGTGGTTGGTCTGGCCAGCAACGTGCCTACTATCTTGCTGCTGTGCTGCGGGGACCTGCCCTCAGTATACTCCAGTCACTTTCAGAACAACAACGTCTGGAATACTCGACATTAGTTACTACCCTGGAGCTGCGGTTCGGAGACAAGAACTTGCGACATGCCCACCATGCCCAACCAAGGAGCCGCACCCAGAGATCAGGAGAGCCACTGCAAGAGTTGTGGCAGGACATCGTGCGACTCGCCCATTTGTCGCTCGAAGGATGTTCAGAACAGGCACGAGACATTATAGCAGTCGGCTTCTTCGTCGATGCCACCGCCGATGTAGAGTTGCGCCAAGCAGTTCGCCTGGCCGCCCCCAGGATTATGCAGGATGCCCTGGCCAGAGCACTGGAGGTCGAATCTGCAAGAGGGCCATCAACTCGGAATGCTGTGCGGGCAGTCGCACTGTCGGCCGACGATAGAGACAACAGCCTACAAAACATCCTAAAGAGAGTTGAAATCACAACGAATGAAATTAAGAAAAAAATTCACTCCGATTACACACCGCCCTCGACCAAGTTGTTCGAATGGTTAACTTGTCGAAAAGGCCAATCCAACTTGAGGAGGGGGCCATAATAGGTGTGTGCAAACAAGTCTCCCAAATAACTACAATCGACAAAGAAACCATGAAGTCAGGTGACCTTAATGGGCCTATGCCAGAACCACTCAAGGAACTACTGACTAGAACTGGAGAAAATCTGAACTGGAGACATGAAAAGGCTGTGGCAGAACTTCTGAAGAAAAACAAGAAAACTTTTTCATGTGGGCCACTTGACCTTGGCAGAACATCCGCTGCACAACATCACATTGATACAGGAGAAGCTAGGCCAATCAAGCAACCCCCAAGACGACTGCCTCTGGCTACACAAGAGACTGTGGATGGCATCTTGAAAGAAATGAAGGACTTAGATGTGATCGAGCTGTCGGTCAGTCCTTGGTCATCATTGTGCTAGTTAAGAAGAAAGATGGGTCCACAAGATTTTGTGTTGATTACCGCCGGCTGAATGATGTGACCAAAAAGGACTGCTACCCCCTCCCACGGATTGATGACACACTGTACAGGTTGACAGGGTCACAATGGTTCTCTACACTTGACATGAAGAGTGGCTACTGGCAATGTGAGGTGTCGCAAGAGGACAGGGAGAAGACAGCCTTCTCTGTGCAAGGGAAAGGAACTTGGCAGTTTAAAGTCATGTCGTTTGGGCTATGCAATGCCCCTGCTTCCTTCGAACGACTAATGGAAAAGATTCTACCTCTAGATATTTGCCAAGTTTACCTAGATGATATTGTGGTCACCGGTAAAACATTCGAAGAACACCTTACCAGATTAGATTCCGTGTTTCAGAAAGTGGCTGCTGCAAATCTGAAGCTGGTTCTCAAGAAGTGCCACCTGTTCCAAAAGAAAGTTAGTTTCCTAGGGCATGTGATATCAGCTCATGGAATACAGACTGACCGAGAAAAAACCAGGGCAATAAAAGACTGGCCACAACCAACAGACAGGACACAGGTGAAAAGCTTTCTTGGACTCTGCACTTATTTTCGGCGATTTGTACATGAATTTGTTACGATTGCCAAGCCACTACATGAGCTTACTGAATCCAAAAGAAAATTCCTATGGACGCCTAAATGTGAAGCCTCTTTCAGAAATTTAAAAGAAGTTTTAATGTCACCTCCAGTTTTGGGCTTCCCCGATAGTAAAGGCGAGTTTATATTGGACACAGATGCGAGTGATGTAGGCATCGGTGCTGTGCTATCACAGGTTCAAGATGGAGTAGAGAAGCCGCTAGAATATTTCAGCAAAGTGCTGCAGAAACCAGAGAGAAACTATTGTGTCACTCACAGGGAACTATTGGCAATGGTGAAGTCCATATCACATTTCCACCACTACTTATATGGCAGACACTTTACTTTGCGAACAGATCATGCTGCTCTACGCTGGCTACTGAACTGTAAGAATCCCGGAGGACAAATAGCTCGATGGATACAACACCTTCAAGAATACATCTTTGATATACAACACCGTGTTGGTGGTTCCCATAATAATGCAGATGCATTATCCCGCAGGCCTTGTGACGCCAATTGTCGCCATTGCGAACGGCAAGAGGAGAAAAGCGGAGGAATGCGGTATGTTAGAACAACAAGGCTCCAGGCATCAACGGCCAATGGAAAGTTCTCCTGGACTGACGACAAGATAAGAGAAGAACAACAAAGTGACCCAGACTTGTGCCCAATACTGGATTGGAAAGAGCAGAACCACTGGCCAGAATGGCAGGAGCTATCTGAAAAGAGTGCTACAACTAAGGCATATCGGGCACAGTAAAATTCACTTGTTCTGAAGAATGGTGTCCTCTACTGAAACAGGGAGAGTGCGGATGGCAGTCTTGAACACCTACAGTTGGTCCTCCCAGAGAACAAGGTCCCAGAGGTACTGAAGGAGCTCCATAATTCAGTGTCGGGCGGTCATTTTGGCATTAATATGACTCTCAACAAGGTTCGAGAGAGGTTTTACTGGCTTCATTGCCGTGAAGGTGTGACAGATGGTGCCGAATGTGTGACGACTGTGCCGCAAAGAACGGTCCGAGGGTCAGTGGCCGAGGTCGTCTCCAGAAATACAATGTTGGTGCCCCATTCGAGAGAATGGCGGTTGACATCTTGGGTCCCTTGCCAGTAACCGAGAGAAACAATCGGTACTTGATGGTGGTGCAGGACTACTTCACCAAATGGCCAGAGGTTCTTGCTATACCGAATCAAGAAGCCAGCACGGTGGCTGATGCACTGTTTGTTCTCAAAGTTTGGGGTGCCATTGGAGCTTCACTCAGACCAAGGGCGGAATTTCGAAGCGGCCCTTTTCCAGGAAGTGATGAGGATAATGGGTATAAAGAAGACCCGAACCACTCCGCTACATCCACAGTTTGATGGAATGGTCGACCGCCTAAATCTCACCCTGGAGTAGTACCTATCCATCTTTGTATCAGATAATCAAAAGGATTGGGGCTCCAAAGTACCACTGTTTCTGCTAGCATACCGCTCTGCCATACATGAAGCAACTAAGGTGACACCATCAAGAATGCCGTCTGCTCGTATGGGGTCCGAAGAGTGGACTTCTTGCATTAAAGTATAATTATAAAATATTAGCATTGCATTACTTTATATATTTATAAATTAAAAAACATTTCATTAATTTTATTTTTAATCGTTTAGGTATTACTTAAATGACCGGGAGTGTACGTAGGTCTGGCGAGGGGGATGGGTAGGATTATGCTACCGTATTGGTTGTGAGTTGATGGAAGGATCACTTACATGTTTCGTGATAAGGAAGGTATAATTTCATTAAATTAACTTTTAAAATTAATTTAATGAATTATTTGATTGAATTTATCAGATACCGATTGGGTATGGCTAAGTTGGATGGGGCGTAAGCAATCAACATTGTAATTACATACACGTAAAGAAATAATTAAATTATGTATTACACAAAATTAAATTTTAAGTAAGCATTATTTTTAAAGTACAATTAATAATCTCGATTGAGTTGTATATGTGAAGAGCAGAAAGGGAGGTACAAGTTTTGAACATTATTAGTACATGTAAATAAAATGTTAATATGTAAAAAAAAAACATTAAAAAATAACTATTTGTAAAACATTTTAAAATTAAGACAATTGTTAAAAATAATATGAAAGAATATGGAGTGATTTTTTAAATATCTGTGTTTAGTGTCGCGTCTGATGAGCCTGCGAGCCCGAAAAGAAAAATCGTTTTTCTGCCCACATTGAGAAGCCAAAAGCATCATTTCGATTTTTTTGTGTGTAGATGAGAGGATAAAAAATAAATTTTGGCGGAATTTCGGACAGTTTTGGTTGTTCTTGAGGATCAGACGTGTCGTTCTGAGGAAAAAAATTGTTATGAGTGGCCGTGACATCACAATATTACGGAAAATCCTCAATCGCTGAAAATCCTCCAACGGACTCCTTTTTCAAAAAATACCAAACTATAACTTAACTACTTTGCTGCAACGACGTTGTATCCAGTCTCCGTCTCAGTAGTTATCTGTGCTGTTTTACTTTTCTGTGGTGTACTGGATTTTTATTTTTTTTTCAATTTGATTGTTTTTCTGTTTGTTAGTTATTTTTTAAACTATTTTTTAAAAATTAATTTATGTAATTTGTCAATGTTAAGTATACTCACTGAACTAATTATTTTATGTCCCGGGACATATTACAGAGTATAAATAAAATTACACAAATTGAACAAATATAGGCTAATACATTTGTGTTCGTCATAAAATTACCTAGATTAAAGTAACATTCTCAATATTAGACACGTCACTTTTATCTTTACTAACTGGCAATTTTCTCTTTATGCTTCTGTCTTTGGTTCTATGGGTACAGTTTCACTTCGTGGTAGTTTTGGTTATGTCTATAGAGATTACATTTTTTCTTCGCGCTATTTGGCGTGTTTTGTCGAACAATAGCTTAACTCTGCACTTGAGAAGGCGTGAACAGGAGTTGATAGAGAAGTCGATAGCGTTAGCTCTGGTCAGTTTTCGTTGCTTTCTTTTAATTGATTGATTATTTACTGTCCACTTGAGCCTCAGAGCGAGTGCTGTGGGACTCGCCAGTACAATTTTAACAGATAAAGTTGATATTAAATTTGTCTTTATAACGTAAGTACAATTTTCCTCAACAAAAACCAACACAAGTTGTAATCTTACAGAATATAAGGTGTGCAGTATTAGCATGGGACCGTGGTTGGAGCAGTGGCCTCACACCAAGGCGATCGGGGTTCGATTCCCGGCGGGGTCGGTCCCAGGACTTGCGTATTTGCGAATCGTGCCGTACGCTGCCACTGGTCGACGGGTTTTCTCGGGGATCTCCCGTTTCCGCTGGCCCTTCATTCCGGTACTGATTCATACATCATGTCACCCCTCACCAGCAATAAAGACCTGGATGTTAAGAGCTGAGCAAAATTTCTACATTTCATTAAACATGAAAGTGTGTGTGTGTTTATGTATGTGTGAGTGTATGTATGTATATACACACATATTATACACACATATTTATATACGTAACAGGGTGTACAGAAACAAACTCATAATAATCGCACCACGAGAATCCTGGGCTAAACCTGAGACGAAAATGTTACTGACGAAATGTTGTAGGATGTCGTCGTACAACATTATGCCGATTACATTTTCGTCTCCAATTCATCCCAGGAGCGAGGTATGCTTATTATAAGTTTCTTTCTCGACATCCTATATGTGCATTGTTAAGCGTCTTAAAATACTGTATACTGCACTTACCATCTGCTTGGAAACTCCACTTAGGTTACGCCCCAAGTGTAAATGTTTTATCTATACTGGCTAACCTCGTGACTTTCCATAAATGCCTAAAGTAGACAAAATAAATTTTGAAGATTACTGTTTTTTTTGTAGACTTTTAAAAACATTTACATTTCAAACGATATTAAATTTTGAGCGTTATTTTTTGTTCCAAGCCCTCTTAACACGCTTTGTATTGGTGTAGTAAATTTCCAAATGTTTTCGTACCCCATCAATCGGAACGACATAAAAATACTAGAATATAATAATGGCCCGGCAGTTGGCATTTTTGAAGGTGGTTGTACACGAAAGGTTCATTGCACTACAAGACATGAGGGGCAGGGTTTGCGAGGTTTGTTTGACAAGCGCTCTGGTTGCCTGGATTACAGTTTACATGTCGGGTACACTACCTACGCGACTGCTCTGGCCAAGCTTTTAACCGAACCAAAAACATTTACGTGCTACATAAACGTTTATCCGACGCGGTGTCAATTAACCACAACAACCGTGTACCTTGTCAAAGAAACATTTCAGTGACCCCGACAGGTTGTTTCTGCAAACACATTCAGGGCAGACTGAAATAGAAAAGGACTGAGATAATGTTGTCCAGACGGCAATGCTGTATGCAGTACACAAATGTAATATGAACACCTAATGCCGGAATCACATATGCAAGACAGAAGCAACACGACCGCTGCGACACTAAAAACAAAAGACGTCCGCCAATCAGCATCGAGGTTTCTGTGACGTCAGTGCGACAAAAATGGCAGACGTGAGGGTAATTTCGAATAGAATTTACAGTATATTGATTTAATTCTAGTATGAATTTAATTTTGTGTCCAAACGTTGGTGAAACTGGTGAGTTGGTAGTAAATTGTGTTATTTTATTATAAATGAGATATTTTTGTTGGTTAACATAAGGAAATCATAACATTTTTTTTTATATAGCAAACTTGTGGTTGTCCGTCTATTTTCACATTTCGGAATGTCAGTGTGCATTAAAAATTATTAGAGACACTGGAAAATCGCGAAAATATTTAACATAGTCTCCAATAAACTGTAGTATCTCAATCGTGACACGTGTGAACAGTTTTCTGGCAAAACACACACGTTCTGTGTTAAAACTGTACAGTTCTAATTGGGTCTGTTGAAGAGGGACACAGTGCTTCATATAAACAATAGCAATATAGGTGCAACACCTTCAGTGTTATACATAGCATGTTGGAGCCTAGCAAACAATCAACTTTTCCCGCGATTTACCAGGGTCTCTAAAAATGAATTATAAATAAACGAAAAAATCTGGAATACTGTGAACTTCTGTGGCTGTCGTACAAGAGGTTAGCATATAGTAGCAATAAATTATTTACATGTAATTTTTTTTAGTATTTGCTACGCGACAGCCAAGCTAGTACTCGCAATAACGAGAATTTTTACTGTCGCATCGCGCCCGACGAGTAGTATCTGTCGTGCCTATGTGATTCGAACATTAGACTAAAATGACAAAACAAGCTTACGTATTTTAGTATTGTAAATAGTACAGCGTATTAGACGACTGGATAGTTAAATTCTCATCTCTCGCTGTAAGTGCAGTGCGCCCGTTCTATCTTGAAGTTCACAATTTCGTTTTTTGTTTCGTGTTTACTATGCCGTAAATTACCAGGTAACCCAACGCTTATTACAGGAAATACAGTGTTTTGTATTTGTAACGAAACATTATGCATTGTAACAATATTAATCAGTGTTTCTTTCAGGTTTCTCTCCGGTGGGAAAAAGAACCCCCTTCAGAAGCCTGAAAGTTTAGGAAAGGTTAGTTCCCCCCCTCCCCGGTGTATGTCCTATTCCCACGGAAAATTCAGAGAAATAACTACTATAAATTAGAGGTACAGGTAACAATTTTTATATACTGTCGGAAAAAATAAAATATATTTTTTAAGCATGTAATCTGACTTCGTATGTATTCTACCCTTCATCATGGAAGTGTCCAAAGCTAGTGTGAAAGAGAGCTAGAAGATAAGGTATTGAGCGCTTAGATTGATGTCGCTTTGTTAAGGAAAGGGGGATGGGAAGAGTGAATAGAGCGGACAATTAGAGAGAGAAGAACTACTGATTGTGACTGGCTAGACGACAAACTGGAGATTACGGTGACGTGTATGCGCGTGTGATTGCGCAGTACAGACACAGAATGAAGAAGGATTCTGAGGTAAAAAATGATTCCGAGGCTGCTTTTATTATTATTATTACCTTCGCTGAACGACAAAAACGAAGTCAAAATAGATAAATAGTTGTGTGCATTTTTCTGGTGAACGGTTCATTCTAGGGGCTTGCAACAAGAGGGCATTTTTTCGTCCTTTACGAATTATTGCTCGAGTAGACAACATGAAATATTCACAACACCTCGCAGTAAAGTGATTTTATGCAATGTGAGGTTGGCCGTCCCTATTATTTTCATGAAAGCGGAAGGTTTAAAGGCTGAATTTTTTTTTACAGGTTCTCAATAATACTGAACATCAGCCACGGAATCGTAATTTAACTACTAACATTTTTGATATTTGTACAAAATACTTTTATAAATTCGATTTTGAAGGGCTTATAACTCCCGTAATATTCATTTGTCTTGAAAGTGTCGCATAAAATGCCTGCTTACTTTTTCACAAGGAATCACCTCATGGAGTTTGGGCTGTTAATTCCCTTACATCCTGTATACGTGGCATGTATTGGTTTAATTTGTCTTTATGGTGTCACGTGAAAACTTAAGTACTTCGCTTTATTACCTATTGGTTAAGAAGTGTGTGAAACATTTTTATGGATAAGTATACATATTTCAACCTTACTTGAATCGTGATTTAAACAAACTCTAGCCTTCAACTACGAACCGAACCAATTGGCTGCTACCAGAGCTTCAATTTTAACGGTTTTCCCTGAGTATGCCTGGCGACACCAGCAAACTATTTCATATTACGGGACAGTAGTCCACATAATGAAGTGTTAGCGCGCTATCCTTCGCATGATAAAGACATTATTCCGTAACAATTGACCATTGCATGTTTCTGTAGTTGTGTGTTTAAGAACTGGTTTGCCCTCCTTGAAGTGTATGTCTGTCCCGTTAATTTTTAATGTTCACATGCTGTTTTATTTTAAAGCTTTCCTTGAAAAAGTTCTTGATAGCTGCAATCTGTGACGCATGTATTGTAGACAAGGCGTGGCGTGTATGTATTGGCATAAAAGGGTCTTTCCATGGCAGTTGCTGTAACGGTTGTCACTGTTGGAGATATGTTTGTATGTTGCACATTACAAGAAGATAATGTTTTTGGATTGGATGTTACATAATAGATAGGAGGTATGAAACTTACATGTTGGCGGCCATGCTGGGCTTGCATTTGTAAAGGTGTTTATGTCTTTTGTTGAGTTAGTGGTTGATGGCCATGTTTTTTGTGTTAACCGTTTTAAATAAATCTCTGTGTGAGTAATCGCCGATACTTGTTTTGTGGTAATTCGAAACAGACCCCTTAGGGCT
Organism: Medauroidea extradentata; assembly: GCA_003012365.1. Classification (NCBI taxonomy): domain Eukaryota; kingdom Metazoa; phylum Arthropoda; class Insecta; order Phasmatodea; family Phasmatidae; genus Medauroidea; species Medauroidea extradentata. The sequence continues at coordinate 25,384 of PNEQ01012481.1, forward strand.
TCACAACAGGTTATGGGCCCAGGTGCGCGATTTTTACAATAAAATAAACTATCCTTTATGAAGTGAAGCGAGTTTTAACAGAAGTAAAGAAAAAACAAATAAGCCAGTGTGAAGTTCGTTGTGTTGTAAAAATGGCGTCAGGTCTCAGTGACGAGTTTAGGATACCTAAGCTAAATGGCGAAAATTATTTTGCTTGGTGCGTGAGGGCAAGGGCAGTATTGCAGCAGAAAGGGTGTTGGGAATGTATTGACCCGGGATACGACGAAGAAGTAACTTTAACCGAAAAACATGCAGCAACAGACATGAATGCATTATCCTTCCTTCTGTTGGCGGTAAGTGACGACTACCTGGATGACATTGGCAAGTGTTCCAGGGCAAAGGAAGCGTGGCTGGCGCTTGAGGAAATCCACTCAAGGTATGGACTGCTACATCAAATCATGTTTATCAAGGAGTTAGTAAATATTGAGAAGACCACTGATATGAGCATGCAAGAGTATTTGTCCAAAATACAGAAACTGAACCGTAAAATTAAGAAGGCAGGAATTGTCTTCACAGATCAAGTTTTGTCACTTACTTTTTAAAAATGGGTTTACCCTTGGAAAAATATGAAGGGCTTGTAAGGAGCCTAGAGAGGGATGAAGAAACCCCGAATACAAAACTTGTGAAGTCGAGGTTATTGATTGAGGAAAAAAGAATTAATCGCGATGCAGAAAGGGAAGAGAATACAGTAGCCTTATCAATCAAAGAGAAGCAGGCTCCTACTCAGGTCTATATCCCTAGGAAATATCCACCAAAGGGGCAGAGGGTTTGGATTTGTTACGCTTGTGGCGAGAAGGGGCATATTGCCAGGGATTGTACTCAATTTAAGGATGATGGTAGAAGGGGAAGAGAAATACCTGAGAGGGAAGAGAAAAAAAGGGGCGCAAATTCAGCTGAAAAATTAGTAGAAGAGTACAGAGTATTGTGTGTAAAACAACCCAACTCAACAGGCAGTGAATGGCTGTTAGACTCTGGTGCATCACATCACATGACACCACACTTAGAATTTCTTGAGAACATGGTAGAAGACATTGGTGTAGTGGGTGTCGCTGATGGAGAACCGTTGGAAATTAAGGGATGGGGTACAGTTTTGCTTAGAATGTCTGAGGAATGTGGTGGTTGGAACATCAGGCTGAGCACAGTGCTTTATGTACCAAATTTGTCAGATAACTTGATATCAGTCAGTTGTATTGAAGGATTAGGAAAGGTGGTACATTTCGAGGGAGGTTATGCGAAGGTAATAGATAAACAAAGGCAAGAAATCCTATTTAGGGCAGTACGAGTTGGAAATCTATGTCATGTAAAGACAGTGAGTGACTTGAGACCCTCTTCTGAGAAGGGAGAGGGACACAGGATTGTAGGTAACAAAAAGAGTGCCTCGAGGGCCACTGTAACTTTGTGGCATAGACGTTTGGGTCACTGTAATAAAGACAGCATTACAAGGATCCCTGCAATAGAAGTAAAGGGAGCTGAGCGACCTGAAATATGTGAAGTGTGCATCCAGGGGAAGAAAAAACGAGCAAAGTTTCCCACAAGAACTGGGTTTAGGACTGGAAGGCTCTAGAGTTAATCCATTCTGATATTAGGCGGACCAATGCAATGCCCATCGTTAGGTGTAGCCTCAATAGAACAGAAGGGGGACGTGTACGAAGAGTTTCTCAAATATCAGGCAAAGTTAGAGTTGCTCCATGACAGGAAGATCAAGATGATACAAACCGACAATGGAGGGGAGTATACAAGCAAGACATTTCAGGGACGCCTAGAGAAGTGTGGAATCAAGCATAGGCAAACTGCTCCATATACTCTTCAGCAAAATGGAAAGGCAGAGAGATTTAACTTGACACTACTGGATACTGTTCGGTGCATGCTGATGGAATCTGGTTTGTCACATCCCTTTTGGGCCGAAGCCCTGAGCACAGTTTGTCACATCAGAAACGATTGTCCATCTTGTGCCATTCAAGACGTAGTTCCGCTGGAGCATTGGGCTGGAGCTGTGGACTGGAAATCAGACAACAGCTGAGGACATCAACAGGATTAAGGATTTTGGGCGCCAGGCTTGGTCTGCCACCATGAACACAAAAAAATTGGATGCTAGAGCAAGTGAATGTATTCTTTTGGGCTACCCAGAGAATATCAAGGGTTATCCTCTTTTGGATATCAAGAAAAAGAAGGTTATTGTAAGTAGAGATGTGACGTTCTGTGAAGACATGTTCCCCTTTAAGGTGAAAAAATCCAATTTAGTGGCTACAAGGGAAAAGGGGAGACATGTGCCCCAGGGCTGCCACATGATGGTACTGTGGCAGAAAGCTTGGAAGACAGTGAAGATGGCAACGATTCTGAAATTGAAGAATCAAGATCAGAAACAGAGGACGATGAAGTACAATTACCAAGGAGGTCTGTGAGAAAAAGGATACCAGCAAAGCCATGCAGTTGTTGTAACCTTGTGAAATGTGAGGGCAAGGGCAGATTTGAACCTAGGACAGCAGGGGAAGCATTGTCATGCAGTGATTCAGATCTGTGGAGGTCAGCAATGAACGAAGAGATGAAGAACGTAAGAGAGAATAAAACTTGGGAGATAGTAAGAAGACCGAATGATAAGAATGTTGTCGGGTCAAGGTGGGTCTTCAAGCTTAAGTACAACCATGTAGGGGAAGTTGAACGCTACAAAGCGAGGCTGGTCGCTCAAGGTTACACACAAATTCCGGGGGTAGACTATTTTGAAACATACAGCCCCGTTATAAAGAAAAAAACAATTAGAGTAATCATGGCACTGGCAATGGAGATGGAATGGAGGGCTGAGCATTACGATGTAACCTCAGCATATCTCAACAGCCCACTACAGAATGAGGTATACATGGAACAGCCAGAATTCTTTAATGAAAGTGGGAAAAATGCTTCAGAGTTTGTCTGTTTACTAAAAAAGAGCTTGTACGGTTTACATCAGTGGCGATGCGTGACCTAATTTGAAAGGCAAGCTACTAATTATATTTGCGACTACCAGGATTATAGCGTTTAAAAAGGGATAGAAAAGGGGTGGGGGGAGGCTTAAAACTCTAAATATTGTAACGGAATAGCGAAAACCCCATTAAACATAGATAAACAGAGAAATAATAAAACCTACTAAAAAGCATATTCCGT
>PNEQ01012482.1:0-14583 GCA_003012365.1 Medauroidea extradentata
GGGGTAAGATAGAGACGAATGAGGTTTGAGTACGAAGGTAGCATAGGCGGGGCTTGCCAGTGGAGTGAAGGTATGGGCAAATAAGCGTGGAAGACAAAGGTAGCATAGGCGGGGCTTGAAGGCGGAGATGCCCGAATTAGGAGACATGTTCGGGAGTTGTCGAGGTGGACGCGACGAGCGAACGACGTGTTGAGGAAGTGGTGTGTTGATCGGAGAGCGCGGCGGACGTGTTGGAGAGTGATGGGTGCGACGCGCGACGGACGTATTGGTAGAGTTACGTGTTGATCGGACAGCGCGGCGGGCGTGTTGTGTGGTGTGATGGCTGCGTCGAGCGACGGACGTGTTGGCTTGTATGTTGAGTCCTCGTGGAAGGCGGACGGGTCTGTGATTCTTGGTTCCTGGGAAGAGGCTGCCGGAGGGGCCTGTGAAGACAGCTATGCCTAGCTCTACAGGATGAGTATAGTCATGCAGGGAATAAGTCCCTTATTATGATTGTTTTAATTGATTTTTCGTTAATGTAGTTTATGAACCGTACACCCAGGCACCCCTGACGTATAGGCTATTGTAATGATAATCGTATTTTAACGTAATTTTGTCTCAGGATAAAAATGGATTTTTGTTGAGAGTTGAAGGAACGGGCGAAGTCCTCTTATAAAGTCGGGACGCCTCAGTACCAACGAGTCATACGTTTTTTTGCAGTATTAAGAGGATAGAGTACGTAATGGAAGTCCAAAGACAAGGTGAATGTTGCTATTAGTTTCCTGATAAGTTAGTATTTGATGAATTGGATGAGATAGATGGCCAGAGTTGAGCCTTAAGTTGTGATTAGGACAGTCTATTGTTTTGTCGCTATAAGACTGGATAAAGACCTTTCGTGGTTGGACACTGGACGTTAAAGAGATAGACCTTTATTGTGATACAAAGATTTTGGTGTGAAATTCTAAGTCGTTTTATTAAATGGAAATTGCGAACCGAATAGGTTTACCGACTTCTTAATTACTAAGTCTAAGTTAAGTTCTCCCATCTTTATTTTTTATTCATTGAAATGTTATATACCTGAACAGGTATGCAGTCAGCTTGAGAGTCTCATAACTTAAATAATTATCTATCTTATTCTTGTTTTTTTTTTCTTCTTAATATCTTTTCTTTTCTTTATGCTACCGCTGTTTCCTAAAAGATCCTTAGTATCCTCATGCATTGCCAAGGCGAGTTATAGAAGCTCTACCTTAAGTTTTAGAGAGATGGACACACGTAGTAATTAGCTTGTTGCTGTCGTCGAGGGTACAGATAAGAGAATAAGGTAAGTAACCCTCCCTGAGCATGGCATCCTGGCCCGCCATGCATGTGTTATTGGAGATTGTGATAGTTTATAATTGGCCAGGTGGTGGAGAGCCCCCTTGTGAAGGATTTACGTGTTGTCGTCCATCTTTTCTTCCATGGAGTTTATAATTGTAAGTACAGTCTACCCATGGTCTCCCCGAGATTGATAATTTCCCCCCGGCGACCCTTTAACAATATATTACTCTGGACAACTTGCCAGTAATATAACGTACAAGCATATCCCAGGCTAAATTACACTCAAGAAACTTAACACAAGATTGTGGTGAATTACTCAAACCATTATCCATATACGTAATGGTGTGCAACATGTAGCACTAGTGTGTAATTCTACTTTGTTTGAATGTTTTAAGGGTGTTCAAGTGTGATAAAGTCATAGTACTTTTATATTTACGTGAAATAGTGTTAGTTTTGTAAATGATAATTGTGAGTGCAGTTACCTCTCATGAAACAATTTTAGCTGGCGTAGTTTTCTCATAATGGTGCGTCAAAGTCAAAATTTGCATGTTCTGCTGCCATTAAGATAGCGAAGACCAATTGACTGACGTACATGAAATAATTCAGTGAAATGACAGACTATGGGCTACGTAACAAAATATCTGAATAAATCCCACAAAGTGTTTTTGTATTTTTAAAAAAATTGCTGATTTTGCAACTTTTTCCCTGTATTTGAGAATTTTTTTTTTAAGTTCAAAAATTACATTGTGGGTTTTTTAAATGCTTTATTGCATAGCTCGTGGTATGTAAGTTCACATTGAATTATTTTGTTTAAGTACCAGTAGGTCAATTGGTTTTCACTACTTGCATGGCAGTGTAACAAGCAAATTTTGACTTTGACACCCCGTTATGACAAAACTATTAGAGCTAAAATTGTTTTGTAAGAGTACAATGTACTCACAAGTATTGTCTTCTAAACTTACAATATATCATAAAAATATTAAATTATGATTTTATCACACATTAACACCCTTAAGAGAAGATGGAGTGTAATTTATGTAATTGGTATTGGTATGTGGTGTATGTTACGTGATAGAATACAGGAAGATGCTGGTAAGAATGGAGGAAACAGGTTGGCTGTGTAAACAAGGGACAGAGGTGGCAAGATTAAGAATGGTGAGTTGGTGGATATGTTCATGTAAAAGTTTAATTGTGAATAATAGCAATGATGTAAAACTTAAAAGATTTTGTTTTTTAGACTCAGATTTGTTTACGTTATTACGGTAGTTTGACTTAGGGAATGACACTAGAAGAAGCATCACAGTTCTAATTATATTTTGATTAGATTAAGATTTTGGTTTTACTTTGAACTTTAATTAGTATGATTTGTTATTTTTTGTATGTTTGTTATATGCAAGTGAAATAGGCTACTTAATTACTTCACAGCACATCATAAAAATATGGCATAAAAACCTATATCCCATTAGCAAAAGGCAATGATTTTTATGGGATAAAATGGTTGATATTGAAATAAATTATTTAAAATATATGGCACTCTAACAAATTTTTTTTAGTTTCTGAGAGTTAAAAAGTCTGCATGTTAAAATAATTATTTTTTATTGTTTCTCTGGCTTTGTAAAATAATGCAGCACAGTTCAAGCACATAGTACATCACTGCACTGTAAAAGCATATTTAAACATAAACGACCAACTTCGTTTTGTCAGAAAAATTTATGACTACAATTTGTTAAATATTCATCTTCCAACATTACTCGCAAATACAATTTGTATTTACAGACAGTAAATTAAAAATGTTTTTACAGCATTAAACATTATTGAATTTATGAAAATTGCCAACTTTGATGCACAAAATTGTCAAGTTATATATTATGAACCTCAATCTCTCTAGATCAAACGACCTGTTTTCAGGAACAGTACTGGGTCAAAACAACTGGGTACTACTGTACAGTGTAACTTATGCTTTGAGTACTTCACATAAGTTCTCTCTCCAAACATTTCACATTGTTCTATTTAATACACATACAATAGTTTTTTTTTATCATAGAAGAAATAACAGAAGTGAAACACAAGTACCTGCAGAATGTTGGAAAAGAAGTCAGGATAGAAGTGAGGCCAGTCGAGACGTGCAATGTCCACCACCAACTTGACCAGTTTGTTCCTGATAAAGGGAGGCACTGCCTGTTGCTGACTCTCCAGGGACAGCTGGTAAAGGGTGGCCTTCAACTGAGCACGCTCCTCCCACATCATTCCCAGCCACTGCTTTGTTATAAGGTTCTGAAGGATAACACAACACAAAGAGCCCAATAGCAAAAAAAATTATTCAAAAGTTCTCATGAAAATATTTACAAATATATGACTATTACCTCAGGACATAAACACAGCCCAAAATAGTAAAGCAAAAATGGACAAAAAAAAACTGTGTATATATATATATATATATGTGTGTGTGTGTGTGTGTGTGTGTGTGTGTGTGTGTGTGTGTGTGTGTGTGTGTGTATGTGTATACACACACGTACGTGCACACACACCCCACACACATCCCCACACCACACCAAAACACACACACAATAGAACCATGTTACAACATTCCTGGATATACAGGTTGTTTAAAAAAATGGTAACAGAAAACAATATACCTTATAACATTCAATATTTATAAACATGTGTTTTGTTACAGACGATCCTGTGTGGTGTTGGACATACATCATCCAGGATCTACTGAAACAAAAGTCATAAATGTGTTTATAAATATATATTTTTACTGTTTTTACTGATTGATGCAAGCCCCAAACTTAAAACTATAATACTAGAAGCTTTAAATTTAAAATATTATGTCGGTATTATTTTCCATGATCTGGATTTCTTACGCATGGAACTATGCATTTAAAACGCGAACATTATGGTATTGTAAAGAAACTGTCCAAACTACTAAGATCATAAAATTTGTCTCATATGAGAATGCCACTTTTTGACATTGTGTTGCCACTTCTTTTTCAGTTGTTTCCATGATTTAAGCAATGTTTTCCTCTTCCGCAAGTGATTGTTGCACTAACACACTAAGCTGGCTCTCAAACTGTGCAGAACATCAAAATGAAAAGTATTTTTCTGTAGAAATTTGTAAACATGATAGTCTGCAGAACTGTCAAAAAACAGAATTTTTATGTGAGACAGACTATACATAGATACAAGAAAACTAAGTATTTTTACAAAAAAAAATATATATATATATATATATATATATATATATATATATATATATATATATATATATATATATATATATATATATATATATATATATATATATATATATATATATATATGTGTGTGTGTGTATGTATATGTAAATGGCAACAATACCGAATTTACAACAGGAATAACAAAATATGTTCCCCAGGTTTCAGTGCTGGGTCCGTAATTGTTTTTATTAGGGTTCCAAAGGTTCAGAAAAAAATGGTAAGATTGGGAAAAAAACAGGAAAAAATTATTTTTTTTTTTAATTGGCGTAAAATGGGGAAATTTGGTTTTTTTCCATTGATGTAAAAATGGGAAAAATTTGACATTTTTCATCAAGGTGAAAAATTACGGAAATTTGAAACAAAAATGCAATAAAAATAATCTTACAAATTCTGAATTACAAATCCGGATGTTTAGCGTATTTACATTAGGTCCTATCTACTGTTACACATACCACGAAAATGAAACAATTAGCAAATGTAACACATAGTTTAGAAAGAACCACAATAAAGTTGGTACAGTAAAATAAACAATATGCACATGGATTAAACACAAATAGTTGTCAAACACATACTCATATACTAAGTTACTTATAATCTCTGCCAGAAAAACAGTTTCGATTGCGACAAAAACCCTTTGTAGTTCAAATTCACAAGGTAACATCCTAAGACAATTATTAATTATCTTGCTGCTTGTATCAACTGGCAAAGTGGTGTACTTTTGCTGTTGTTGTACGTTTATAATCTTTATGATTTGCCGTTTTTTTTCCAGACATATAATTGACATGTGAAATTTGACACTGATTGTTGTTTGCCAGGTGTTCAGTTATGACGTATGACGGTATGTGTGTTCCTGATTACTAGTAAACAAGTTACTTAAATTACAGTAACGTGATGCTTCTGTACTTCCCCTTATCTTAAAACTGCAAAGTTCTCAAGTTGGCCTTCTTTCCACATTCATACACCTTGCTATAGAGCGTCCCAACCTTAGTTTGCAGTACAGAGTTTATGGCGGGCGCTAATGCCAGATCGCTGTCACGTTACGAAGTTCAGGAGGTGAACTACTTCTGAGTTTTTAGCATTAAATATTATATTCTTTACTATTCAAATTGACATTACAATTTACATAGCATCACACTTAAAAGTATTCAATTAATAACAATTTCTATTACTTTAAAATAAGAAACAATTCTCATACTCCACTTAATTCACTTCATGGATTGTTAACGGGCCCTTTTTAAGAAATAATTATCACATATATTTTAATCATTATAGATACTGCTGACAAAACGTAGTAGTTTCTGTCTGAAGACAGCAACGTGGTTGAGGTAGTTGACGATTATGAAATTGATCATTCAAAATCAATTTTGTGGGGGAACTGAAAAATATGTGTTTTTTTTTTTTTACACTGTTATTGTGCTATAAATTTAAAGCAGGAGAGAGGGATGTTATTCATTTGGACATTTTTACGTGTCCTGGAACAGCATAAGGCTTTAGAGAAATACAGGAAGAACTGTGGAAGGAGTCAGCAAAGGTCTTTGTTAAGAAATTATCCGAGCACTCGCCTTGAGTGATTTCGGAAGACCCTGGAAAACAGGAATCAGGATGGTTGGAGCCGGGTATCGAACCCGGGTCCTCTCGAATGCGAGGCGAATGTTTAATTACTGCTCCATCATGTTCGGTTATCAAACAAGAGAGTACATTAATGTTCTGCCGTGATGTCAACTTGGGCGTATCACTCATTTCCACTACTTCGTTGATAATTACCTATATCTTAGGCTTAAACGACAGCATACATAATATATGTTTATTTGTATTGTTTAAAATTGTTTTAGTATATATTATGTAGTTTTTCAATACTTATCCATAAAGTTTAGGGTACAAATTTTCGTCAGTAAAAAAACTTATGTACCGAAACCAGGTAAATTTTTTTGTCAAGAAATGAAATTAGATAACATAGTAAAACCTTATAAACAAACTGTACGAGTATTATTATTATATTTGCTCTAATATGCGACTTTAAAAATATTTACCATACAAGTATTAAAAACATGTTTAAAGGAACTATGTATTGTTTCTCTTTCCTCTATGATTTCAACTTTTCATGTTAGTTTTCTGTACTGTGTTGCTATTGTTTCTTCCTATGAGCATAAATGGTTTGTTTGGAACATCCTGTTTCTTCTAAAGCTCCCTAAATGAGATAATAGTATATGAAAATTACTGGAATAAGATCCATACAATATTTTGCTCCCTTTCGCATAGCCTACCTATATTACAATTTTTTATTGTTTTGCCTTCTATACAATAAATGTTAACAAATAATTACACACGCAAAATTTTGTTTCGAAATCAGTCAACATACACAATGAAACGCTTAGCCGCAAGACACTACTGAACTAGTTTAGGACATGGCACGAAGAAAACTGCTGACTAAAGGAAACCTGTACCTTATTTATTAACTGTTATGATTAGAGCCTCGCCTGGAGGACGGGCTAACGACGACGGCAGTGCAATCAGGTCAGGGGTTGCACAAGACAAGGGCCTCAGCGATTCTCCCCACCGGCACTGAAGTGTGTCATTATAACGTAATGTATCGGGGGAATCAGGGTCTGTCTCCTTCAAGCCTTCCAGCCGTCACCACCTTGCCAGGATGGTCCTGGGTCGAGACCCACGACGTGCCGCCGTCCGTCGATAGCCGACACAATCATCATCAGCCTCCGGCATCATGCTAACGGTGAGGTCTAAGGTGTCTAAAGGGTCACCCATCATAGAATAGAACAACATAAATATTTAAACAGCTGCTCCCCTCCAGCCTAAATTATGTAGTACAGCAGTGTAGTATTTGTAACCAACTTATGCAGAGTAAAGCCACCATAATTATAATTAGATTAACTTATCTCATTTAACCGTAACCCTCACCCTTAACTTAACCACTTAAATAGTTTCAGAATTAAAGTGTCTACCTCTGGCTACAGCCACCCAACACGATAAATAATATGTAAAACATACTAAAATATTAGTTTTACAACAAAACTTTCCTGGCATAACCTCATAGTCAGCAAAGATAACAGAACGTTTTTTTCTCTTCAAGCGACACTCAACTGTCGAATTTGTAGGGCGAACGCATGACGAGCGCATGACATAACACATTTCACAGCCATATACAAGGCAGCAGATAACACTATTGAGGTGGGGTTGCTTTTAAAAATACATGTAGCTCATTACGAACAACTACCTCATTTTAATCCTCCACATAACTTGAATAGCAAAAACGTTTCTTACTGACAACTTTCGGATGTTTTAGTTTGTTAGAAAGTGCACATAACGTTAGAAAAAAATTTTAGCCTTCCGATTTTTTCGTTGGCGTCCAGATATATGAAATTACACACCATTAAAATCTGGATACGATTTTGCTTTTGTTTAGTTAGTTATGATATGTTACATTTAAGGATGCATGAAAACAGTACCAAGTTCAAAATATTTTTGTCAGTGGCGATGCGCGACGTAATTTGAAAGGCAAGCTACTAATCACATTTGCGACTACCAGGATTTTAGCGCTTAAAAAGGGAAAGAGGGCGGAGGCTTAAAACTCGGAGTATTTTTAACGGAAGAGAGAAACAATAAAATTGACTATAGCATATTCCTTGGCAACAAGTGGGGCAGCCAGTTTAGCAACTGACGTAACGGACGGAAATCGTAACGGCTTGTATGGCAGCAGTTAAGGTATCAGTAAACGCGTCAAAGATTCATTATCAGAATGTGTGAAGGCAATATGACGGGATACCTGATACCAACCAAGGAGCCAGCCAGGGCGTGGGTTATATCGTCATGTTACAACTACAGAAAACCGCGTTAGTGGTGGTGTGATTTAAGGGAGGGGAGGGGGGGAAATTCCTTCTGGATTTACAAGGATATGTGTACCTTTTTTTTTTGTATTTTGTTATTTACATAATACTAACGTAAACACATAAAACCGAAGTTTTATTAATAAAGTTTCTAAGTTATACATACTTAATAAATAAAAAAAGATGCAAAAGGTCACGGTAAAAAAAATATTCCCCCCCCCCCACCAAGAAAAACCTGAATTGACGCCACTGCGCGTTGGGAAATCACGGCTGCGGTGATGTGGCCGACGTTCGAGGCCACTGACTAGAGTTATGGCATGCGCATTATTATAAACATCACTCTCATAAAGCCTTAGTTTAATATCCTGCCATCAACACTGTTGAACGATTTTTGTAATTCTACAAAGAAAAGTTTTGGAATTCTAGATGCCAATAAAGCCTTAGCAATACTAACTCTGCGAAATTGCATAATTTTCAAAGTTGGTTTTAATATTACTAATGCTTCTTTTGGCAACTGGGTTTCCAAAATGTTTTATTGTAAAAGTAGCCTACTAAAAAATTACAGTCACCAATCGATACCACAAGGATAGTTCAGATCTGTTTGAGAACTGAGAACAAAACACCATTATCGAAATAAATTATGCTACATTTACGAAAAATTCGAATAAAGAGAAATTTTAAAATAAGATTACAAACGTGTTGAATTACATAAATTTCAGGTGTCAGCAGCCTACCTTCTCTGATGAGGTCACAGCTTTGCTGAAAAGTAAAAACACTGCTGGAAAGAGGTTTAGCACGTAATCCACACACACAACGCTTGCATCCACGTTTCGGTTTCATTTATTTTGTGTGTCTTGGATTTTAGTCTCGCAAGACCATTTTAATCCCTAGTTTAGATAGTGCAGCTAATAATGGTAAATTTCAACACATAATAACCAAATTAAATAAAATACTATAATATTCACTCGGTAGTATTACCCTGCAGCGCGGGAACTTTGCCAACATATTGGATTCGTAACTTGTAAAACAAACTGCCGGTGACCAGTGTTGCCAACTGAAGTTTACAGGAAACCACTAATTGCACTAAAATATCACCAGAGACAGATCTTGTCAATAGAAAAGAAAATTTCCAATTAACTAGTATCAGTTTAAACAGTCTTCGGCCTTCGCCTCCCTGTTTATCAACGTATAAATTACAAAACTTGACCGGTAATACATTATCTGAAATCACAGTAACTGGTAACAAAATCACTAAAGTGGCAGTCCTGATAGGTTCGGCTATATTCGGATCACTTCGGTGAGAAAGCACTGCAATCGTAGCTTCTAACACAGCGTCCCGTAGCCAATCCCCTCTCGTGTTCCTTCCGCCCGGCCACCCCTCCAACCCCTTCATTCACCCGAATACTATCGCGGCAACTCTATTCTCTGGAAGCGTTATTGGAAGCGCTTTTAAACAGCTTGCTTTGGTTGTTTACGAGTTCTTATCTTCCAATTGACAGTGTTGTAATCTGAGACGAATTCGTAAAAGATCCACCTATCTGCACGAGTCATAGTTAGCTTCTAGTAGACAAGGTTGCAAATATATATTTATTATAATCAGAGAATTGTCACGAAGCTGCCTGGACAAGCAAGCACTGCTTGCCTTGCTTACCCTGACGAGACACCACTGAATTTTGTGTTTTAATTTTTTCAATCCCTTAAAATGGTGTAAATGATGAACTAACTATATCATACGATGCACGTTTTGATGCTGTACAAATATGTAAAAATTTTAAGATGAAAGTTACAAGGTGAAAATATTGGGAGGTTTGGCAACAGTGCTCGCCGAAACAAGGACAGTACTTGTGCCAGTTACCATGCATTGGAAAGAGAGAAAATGTCCATATAACCCTGTACTGCAATGTAAGCATGAGATGCTCTATAGTAAGTAAACGTTGAGAATGAATCCGATAGGCCTTTTCTCTGCTTTTCTCCTTATTTTAATTACCTTATATAAGTTACTATATATAATTTTGCAGCCACAGGTTTAGTATGGTTTCACAATAATTCTAAAGAAATTTTTTTCAATTTTTTTTTTTTTTTTTTTCAATTTTGCAGGAAAATTTGGGGGAAACCCGGGTTTTTTTTCCTGGAGTTTTTCCTTTCACCAATTTTTTTTGGAAATTTTAGAAGCCTAGTTTTTATTAAAGTAGAGTAAACCCTCGTTTTATCGGACCTCAATTCAGCGGACTTCGTATTTAACGGACAAAATCTGGCAATACAAAATTATTCCACCGTCCGGTCTACTTGTCACATGCAGCACAAGACCTACCTGGTTATTGTACTTTGGTAAGTGACATCAGGCGCGCGCACAGATAGCCGCGTAAAGCAGGATTCACACGTCCACAGATCGTCCAGAACATACAGAACAGACAGTACAGATGACCGTTCATGCGTATACAGATCTTCGGTGTACCCATGATTCAATTCGATGTTTATACTGAGTTGTGTTAACATTTGAAGTTGCGTTTGTGGGCGTGGCATTTAATGGAATATTTTTAACTTTTATCACGAGATAGCTTTATGCAGCTATCAGCTAAATTATCTTGCGTGTATTTGCGGGATAGTTACATAAATCGTAATCTATTACAACAGAATTCTGTGGTAATTGATGGAGTAGTGCAAATGAGAAGTGACAAGTGTTTTTACCGACTTAACTTAAATTTATAATTGTGTGTCTTAAAAAATAAATGTGATAGAGACGGGAATCATTATTTTCGATAAGTTTCTTTGCGTTCAAAAGCAAATAAATATCTTCCGAAAAGAAGACACTCAAAGCAATATTTCTAGTGTGTCGGCAAACTGAAGAAGCCTGCATACGAAAGTTTGCACCAGCAGTTTTATATCAGGTAAGTCATGTACTTTTTTCTTTTAGTTAGGTATTTGACTGTTGCGAAATCAAGCTTTTTTTAGAAGAAAATAAACTTTACATAGTAGTGTTAAGATTCGACACAAACAGATCAGTCCCAATATTCACTAGCCTAATTTTGTGGGTGCCTACATTCAGTCAAGTCATAGCGGGAAGATAAATAAAAATATAGCAATGAGTAGGCATATATAAAAATATAAATAGGGAAGTTTTTAAAAATTTTCAAAGAAGGGAAACTGAATACCACTGAAGGAGACAGACAATTTTTAAAATTGTATTGATGTTGTAAGTTACAGGTTTATGAGTTCGGTTATGTTAGTGTTTCAAAAAGAACTATAGTAAGTTAAGGAATTAGGTACCGTACAGCAATGGGTAGAAGGGTGGGTGAAGGATAAATGGAGAAGACAAGGGCAGGTTGGTGAGGATGAAGGGAACATTTGGCCGTCAGTAATGTTGAAGGAACTGGAGTGGAACTCATTGTTCGAAAGGAGAGGAGTGGTAAAGCTGGTCAGGATGTACAGAGTGGTAAACTTAGAGGGAGGTTAAGGTATGTTAGGCTGCCTATTAACTAAGGTAGAGTAGGATAATAGGGAATAATAGTGAAAAGGTTCAGAGCAGAACATAGCGGGTACTAGTTTATGATTAGGTTGGTGAGGGAGTGGAATTTGCTGTAGGAATAGCAAGCGAGGGTGGTTAGAAGGTAAAGGAGGGGATTTGTAGGTGGTTTGATGTGTTCACAGCTTTTGTTAGCTAAAAAAATCTTATTATTTTTGTAACATCCAAAACAGTGTTGTGTATTGTTTTACAAAGATAATGTTTTACTGTTTCAGGCAAACCACTGTCAGAGTATTACTCGTCATACCCTTATGACGTACCATTTGGTTTACAAGACAATAAGTATTGTTTCTTTCTTCGTAGCGGTATAAGAGGATCGTAACCAGAGACTCATCAGTTGTGCTACCGCTGTCAACCACTAGTCCTGAACTGCAGCTTCCTGAAGATGGCGTGCCACCAGTTGTCGTGGAATTGTAGGTGCATGTGGTAGCCAAGGTTGTGTGCAAAGTGCTCAGACTGATTCTGTGAAGTTGTACAACATGAGTTAAGTGAGTGGAATATGGTGAAGATGGCTGTGTTTCCTACCACTGCATTATAAGTTATCATCGAAGTGCAGCACATAAGTAGGCCTCGGTACTTAGTTTAGCTTACTTTAGTTCCAATGTATTTTTTTTTTCTTTTTTATTTTGCAATCAAGATACAAGTCAAGTTTTGTGTTAATTGAACGAGTGTGCATTTGGAAGGGTGGATTTTCCCAACTTGTTACAGGAATACATAACTCAATAGTTAATTCTTGAAAATTTTTTAAAATACTAGATATTGTCTTCATTACCTAGCAGTTGTCATTACTGAGTAAATAAATTTGACACATCTAAAAATATATTGTGTTGCTGGTTTTATAGCTACGGTATATTTGAACATATAAGCCACCATGTGGTAAAATAAACATTACATTTTTAAGAAATGCTCATCTACTATGTCGTAAACATTTTCAGCATGTTTTTGTATATTATGATATGGGCTACTGATTTTAATATGCCTGAACTGTACATTTACAATTGTTTTTCAATAAATGCTTTAAAATTTACCTCCTTCGATTGTGACATTAATGTGTTATTTTTTTGAGACGAAAAACAATGTGAGATTATTGTTCATCCATGTAGACCTATGTTGTGGACCCGAGAGACATCGAACAACTGTTTTCAAGGCAAGAGCTGTAGCTCCAACATTGTTTTTCATTTTGTGTTAAGGAAAAAAGTCAGTAAGTTACTGTTGTTGATGTGTGTGTGTCTTCTTCAATAATATGCAGTAAATAGGTAATCTAATACAGTATAGATATTGTGTGCTTTTTTTCTAAGACAAACTTTCTCATCTGGTTTTCACCAAAAGGTTAGAAATGTGAATTCCTCTGACACAATAAGATCTTAGAAATTTAACACTGTTCATCCCATTACACTGCCAATTTATGTTATCAAGAGTTTTAGTAAAAAAAACTGGGTTTGAGTAAAGTGATTGTTACTGAAAACTGCCTCATCACAGTTACCATACGTGAATAGTAAAGAATGCAAAAAAAATTTTATTCAAATTTGTGTGTCTGAACTTGGGGTGCTTACTGTATCCTTAGGAAATGTGTAACTGTATAGGTGTGCAAAAGTAAATAATTGCAGTGTTTCAATGAAAGTAGTATCCAAAATAATTTAAATATGCACGTTCAGCTATATAACAAGCATCATTGCAAGTGTGTAGTGCAGCAGTCAAAAGTCAGACCTAGATTTATGAGGCATACGTATTCTTGCTCGCATGTGATGCTTGTGCTACCGTGTTACGTAATAGGTTCTGTAATCCTTCAGTTTGAATTACAATGTTAACTGTTTATGGACTATGTGCGCATATTGAGTAAAATAAATTTAACCCATTTTCAAACCATTCAGTTCAATAATCCTAACAGTAAGTTAATGCCTACAAATTAAAAAATAAATAAAATACTGTTTAAATCATTCATTTCATTGATGCATTCAGTGGTCCACTGCAACGTTCTTCTCATATAAATGTGGTTTCCTAGTTGATGCCCACTGGAACAGATACAGTACCTAGTTTTACGTTTGTGACGGTCACAACATAACAGGTAAGTGCAATACTGCTGCAAGGGCAATTTGAAAACTTCAGATCAATGTTTGGCTAATTTTTTTAATGATTACAATTTGTTGCAGATTTCTGAGTTTCAACTTTGTACCTTCCATACACGTAGTTGAAAAAGTTATAAAATAAATTCTATTTTTGCAGCTTTGTAGAGAATTGTACTGTGTGTGGAGGAAAACTGAGTACGGTAAACAGTCTATTCTTTGGAAGTATTTGATGTACTGGATTTGACTGGTTGAGTTGGTAACAATGAACAGACAATATATGTACCTACGGTTGTGCTGCAAAGTGGGCACTGAACTGTGAGATAAAGGAAAAATTGTACTGTAATAGGGTGAATAGAAACAACTTCAGAGCAAAATGTTAGGTCATGAAGAGAACTTAAAATGTAACAAAATTTTATTCGAGAAAAAAGTGTAAGCTAGGAACTTGTTTTTAATTTTGTTCCTATTCACCCATTTTTACGGTACTGCACAATGGTACAACCAATGCTTGGACATGTGGCAGCAGAGTGTGATCTGTACATGGAAGTGTAAGTGCAAAGAAGCTCAGCAAAATATTGAATGGTATGTGGTAGAGTACGCAGGGGCAGGGTAGAGAAGAT
>PNEQ01012483.1:0-20276 GCA_003012365.1 Medauroidea extradentata
ACATACAGGCAGCGCGCGCATTCTAAAGGCATACAGCAAAACTATTTACCCTTCTAGTTCCAGTGACGACGCTAGAGTGTGCTAGCATTAGTTGCCGGATAAAGCCAGACACAAAAGTTAGCGTTCGCGCTAAAGTGCTCAGAAAGCTGCAAAAACTGAAAAAAATGTTACTGTTTTTTTATTATAATT
Organism: Medauroidea extradentata; assembly: GCA_003012365.1. Lineage (NCBI taxonomy): Eukaryota > Metazoa > Arthropoda > Insecta > Phasmatodea > Phasmatidae > Medauroidea > Medauroidea extradentata. Next base: position 190 of record PNEQ01012483.1, read on the forward strand.
TTGCGGACCCGTCTGGCATGGCTTGCGGACCCCCAGGGGTCCGCGGACAACCAGTTGGGAACCACTGCTCTAGCCGTTAGCAGGACGAGGCGGTCGACAGGCGCAGGTGGTCTGAAGCGAGCGTTTGCACATAAGCCAGCACTTATTGCGTCGGAGGCGCGCCAAGTTCTTCGCCGCGAATTATTATTATTTTTAGTAGATTCCTAACCCAACAAAATTATTGTCTGGCATTTTAAACTAACCCAAACCAAATGTGACAGGGAACTGATAAAGGAGAGGAATGGATTGTGCAGAACTGTGCACAGACGCCGTCCGTACAACCCCTCGATTTAGACGCTAATTATTGCAACACGCCAATGCTCACTATAAAAACAATTCAATCACAAAATACGTCGGAGGCAATAATTGTTGCCGACTACGAGCCACAGAAAAGCTAGAAACGCATCGCACACAATATAGGCCTAAATATAAAATTTGGTAAAATTATTTATGAAAGAGATTCGTGCTAAAATTTTAGTTTTTTTATAACTATTTACAGTACTAATTTCGAGTAAAATACACAAATCTCAGTAATGAAAATTTGATTTTGTAGAAATATAAATTTATGTTATAGGTTTTTAGCCTTCTTGTATTTTATGGTTAATTTTAAGGACAAACTATTTAAATATCCTGTCTTCAATTATATTGGCGTTGCGCTACCTTGAAATGTGCCTCAAAAGGCATGCAAATTTTCGTCAATCCAAGATCCGTGTAGATGGCTCCTTTCGTGAGCACCAATTATTTATTTATTTTACCTATTCTTCACATCCCCAACTCACATAAAGCTGAATTTTTTAACTATTACTTATACATTTTCTACATTAAAGCAATGATAAATTACATTGTTATCATTATACATCTTATGAATCTCCTGCTAAACCCACCGGTTACATATTAATCATCGTCAAGTTCAATAAGGTGTGCCATGAGCAATGCATATTCTAGGGGAGATATCAAATGTAAAGTGCAATGCAGGAATAGCGGGACCTAATTATAAATAGTGCGTTCCAATGTGAAACATGCAGGTGAAAACGTATAAAAAAATTAATTTGCTAACAAATTATAAGTTTTGTGCATGCTTCATCAAAATATATGCAATATAATTCTACATGAGGCAGATAGGTGTATTTTCAAGTTTTTATTTCACAGCAGAAGACTACAAACTACTATTCAGTCTCACTAATTTGATATTCCGATGTTTTGAATAATAAACAACGAGTACGCGTTGTATGTTACAGAGATTACAATGTTAAGCAAATTCAAACATTTTGTATTATGGCATGTATTGATACATGACAAATATTTCCCTTCATGAACGGTACAGAAGAAAATTTCCACATAGTTAAATCAAGAGCATTACAAAATAGCTGGAAAGAATAGAACATAATAACAATTTTTTTTGACATCATCAATAATATATGCCACAGTAGAAAAAAAACGCACATTTTCACTGTAAAAGAGTTCGGTACATTTTTTCAGTAAAATTAAAGTTTAAAAACCAAACTACGCACCCGAGATAAAAATCTTAGATTGTCTATCTATAATGAAGATAAATATATACAAAAGTTAATTGCTTAGTCTTTGCCCATGTTTTCTGTACAAAACGAATAAATAAGTCTATCTGAACTGCATAAAATGTTCAAAAATTAAATTGTAGCAAGTACAACAATACATACGTATCACAATCTCAAGCAGTTAAATTAGAAAATTTTACATGACTATATGTCTGTTTAATGTTACGAAAATTGAACTCGTGGAGTCATTCGCTAATCACTACAATCAATCTGAACAACAATCTTAGAACAATATAAGTACATAACGCAAATATTTATTAACATTTCCATACACATGCATGAACGCCATATGTGCACTGTTAGGCGTGGTACTATCTCTTATAATTCCAATAACTCCATCATAAGTATATACACGTAACTATTTAGGGTACTACTTACGACATTTTGCATACCTCAGGTATACTAAAAGTTTTACTGCCGAACGAAAATTGCTTTCAACACTGAAATTCCTTTTCTATCTTAAGTATTATGCAATACTGCTAAACACTAACATAATATATTGTATTTACTAATGTAAAGGCATTATTGGATAAAATTAAACCAATGTGTTGCCACAGAAACGTTAATTAACTTTGACAATCAAAACCCCAAAAATATTTTCCATTAATTAAAGACTACAAATCACTATAAAAAGTTCAGTCATATATCCAATCAACAGTCTCTCGAATAGTGACAATGTACAACCTTAACAGTCCGAAGTGGTGATGGCTCACAATGTGCTGCGCAGCACCACGAGTGCATCACTGTTTCACTATTGAGTTCTTCGGTTCGACTCCCGTCGACAACCTCTTTTTAGTCCGCCGACCCGCCGCAGCAGTCCTCTTGTTTCGCGCAATACTGCTCCGAAGGTATGTGCTTGCAGCCTCACAGTAAACTCTGACGTCACCAAGATGTCTTCACCAGTCTCTCTCCACTAGTGTAGCACCTTCTTCTAGCACGACCAATAGCAAACTCTCTCCAAATCTGTCGATTCGGGGTTTATATACTCGGAAAACATTCGGAGAATCACAGCATTTCAGGGGTCTAAAAATAGACATTACATCATGCTTCGGACGTTGAGCCTCGCAGGCCGGTCACATAGGATTTAAGCGCACATGAAACAGGTCCTTGTAACGCAGTTCGGCGGGATTCCCAACATGAGACCGTCCGGCTCGTGAGTCATGTTTTTGTATTTACAAAAAAAAAATAAATATCGTAAAATACGTATTCGCGATGTCTATACTTCCAAGCTGAAGTGAAGTAGACCTAAGTTTTTTTGAGGTACATGATAAACTAGTGCTGTATGGTAACATGATGAGACCTGGTGTTATTGTAAACATGAAGATACGAATGTCGTACTGGTTTTAGATAATAACATCTTGAAACTTTATTAAACCTGAATTACTTTTCTAAAATAACTTCTTGTTTGACTGTATAAACTGTTTTAACTCAGTGTGTGAAAAGTCAACTATTTTATGAAGGACATCCTAGAAAATGTGATTGCAGTTCAAACCCAAATTTATGATGGTGTATTTTTCAGAGCATTTTAGTGGTCAAACTAAAGTTTCTACACAATGCATTTAGTCACTGAGCTGTGTGTATATGCATACAATGGGTGTCTATAGTATATATATATACAGAATGTCCAAGAAAAGGCTGTATAATAAGCATGCCATGTGAATACTGGGCTAAATTGAAGACAAAAACGTTAAGTGACAAACTGTACAATAACTTTTTGTCGTGCACAATGAGGCAACACAGTGCGGGAGTTAAGTACTTTCTTGAGCACATAATATAACGGCCCGCACAATGACAATCCAACACCTGTGGAGCGCAGGAGAGTTCTAATTCCTTGCTGTGTTGTCACATTGTGCACGAAAAAAAAGTTATACAACATTTTGCCACAACATTTTCGTCTTCAATTTAGCCCAGAATTCACGTGGTGTGGTTACTGTACGGCTGTTTCAGGACATACTGTATATACACATACATACACACAGACACATGCACACATCAAACTAAGAACATGATATAATAAAGTCTGCTCTGTTTGCATTTATTTATTTATTTTTGTTTTTAACCTTGTTCTGGGCCTCTCTATTGTAAAGTAGATCACGAATGTCTATGTTTCAATGTGTCTAGGATCTACTAGCACGGGCAACAAACAATGTTAGTAAACCTTTGAAAGAACTGTGCAATGGGAGTGCAAGACTGAATTTAGTTACTTGGACATACTCCGCAATGGAGTATGTCCAAGAAACTAAATCTAATCAGCGATAGTAAAATTGCAATAGTTTGGGTTCAATTTGTTCCTTCCGAAAATGGTCGTCTCTTTCAATTTTAATGTCATAAATGTCTCTTTATTCGGATGACCAGACAGTAAAAATGCTGTAGTCTCGCTGTGATATATAACTGCCCTTGTACCAGATAGAAATAACCATGATATATATTTTTTTCATTTCAAGTTTATTTTTTTCAGCAGAAAACCTATAGCGAGGTAGTAAAAAAAAAATGTCAAGCCATTTGGCTGTAGTAAAAAAAAAAAAAAAAATACATAAATAAAAATAAAACATTAAAATCCCAAACGGAATTGTGTAAAATCACAAAAAATTAAAATAGAACGAAAATATGTGACGAGCCAAAGTGGAACTTTTATATATCTCAGTACACTTAATTATGTAATTTGAGGAAAATGGCATTTGTGACTGTAGATACATCGTGTCGGGTATCAAATTAACCGTCGTGACACATTGGTACTGAAATTAATGGTAATTTTGTGGTAATATTAGATTTAAGTAGTTTAGGATGAGTTTAGTAATAATACACGGAAATCAAGTGCCTCGAAGTCTGGAGAAGGGGTGGTCTGCCGTCACAAAAGGGTCTGGGCCATCCGGCAGCCCCCTCCCCCCTTTTTCCCTCTCCCCCCCCCCCTTCTGCCACAGCACCCCTGTAACAACCCGGCAGTGGGGATTACTTCTATTTATTCGAATAATTATCGGTGTCAGTACATTTATAACTTATTAATGAAAATAATATTTTGTAATCAATTAAGGGTATGTCAACAAATATGTAATAATTAATCTTGGACAAACAAATAAACAACTGTCAAGGGTAGCGCGACGTTTTTTGCTCACGAGGGGCGGAGCTAGGTAGTCCAGGGTTTCCATTGGCTGGAAGGCGTGCCCAAGGATTATTGTACACTGAGGACTTTTTCCCGCCAAATGTTAAGATGTAGGAGTCGTCGTCGAGATTTGAAGAGAGAAGTAAAGGTGAGCGCGGAGGGAGCTGTTGGCGTCCTATCCGGCCACTTCGTCGAAACATTTCAATTCAAATACTTACGTTAAATATTTGCAAGGGTAAGCGTCGCGTACTATTATATTATCGATTTCAGCAAGTACAACTCTCTCCACCTCTGTAAGCGGCGTGGCGGTACGCGAGACTGATTTCACTATATTTGCCTGAGTTATTATTTCTCATTCCTCGACTCAATAGCTAGTGCTGCATTAAGGGGACCGTCGCAAAACGTGGCGCGCCAACGGTCGGGCTTCAGAACTTCACTCCCGGGATCGATTCTCTTGCTCTAATCGCAACAAGCACGTGAATACTTACGAACTGCAGAAAACGAACTGAACTGCTACAGTTGTCCGGGTTTCAAAACAGTGCTTCCATGAGTACTTAGTTTTCGCGAGGACAGCCACGAAAGAGATACGGACGTGTGCCGCGAACTTAAAGAACTTAATGCACAGAGGACAAGTTGTGCAAATCGGGAGCCGCGACGTGCTGTACTGGGCAACGAGTGACAATAAGACAGCAGGAGGCCACGTCAGCGAGGAGCTTGGCAGCGGCTAGCACATCAGCCTGGCAGCGCGGGATTGTTTACATCTCTGGCGGTGCGAGGATCCTTCCACGGCAGAGCGTCGAGACGCCGCGCCGGCAGACACCAGCATCTTCAGCGTCGAGACGTCTTCTCTGGCGGCGTGAGGGTGAATTCACACCTCTACGTCTATTCAGCGGTATGGTGAGACAATCTAAATACTAAATTTTTCCAGGAGCAACGAACTACGGCAGCAGACGTCGGAGGCGAGTGGCAGTGGATCGTCGTTTGTATTGTAGTGTAATAGTGTGTGAAGGTAGAAGGCATGTTGCGTGCTCGGCGGGATGTATACGTATATATAGTGTAGTACTTAGATACTGAATTGTGTATTTCTTGCTTGGTAGCCTGACGTCATACTGACAAAAGCCTGGCGCGATTTGCCATAATGGAAAGTAGCAGAGTCGAGATGGTGAGCGGTGGTGATGTTAATTTATCGCAGGTATTTAGTGAAAATGAACGAGATACGGTAGCAGAGAATGTAGTTCAGGAAGTACCTACACAGGATAGATTTTCTCTGACGTCACATAATACAGTACAGGCACAGTCAATGACCGGGTAAATTGGTAATAATATACTAGACGTATTCATGGCACAGATGAAGGCTCTCGTGGCGCAGCAGGCGGAAGAAACACGACAGATATTGCGGGATTTCGTGAATGGGGCGGATAGAAAAATACAGATAGTTGAAAATAGCCTCAGTAATGAATCCTCCGCTGATAAATCTGAGTGTATACCGGAAATAAATAGAATAGAGGGCAAGGTTGGTAGACACGCAGTAGGCCTATTACTAGCAGAGGGTAACAAAAGTATGCAGGCGAGCATTGAAGAAGGGCATGATAGGCACATGGCTCAGGTAAGTGAGGTCGCGGCACAGTTGGAGAGCGTGCAAGAAGGGAGTGTGAAAACAGCTGACGGAACAGTAGCTAGCAGCCAGTTAGAAATGGGTCCAGACGAACTCATGTGTGAGGAGAGACCGCCGCCGATAGAGAAGGTATTAGCCGTCCCTTTACAACCGTCCGTCAACACAGCAGGGAACATAGCACTCGCACTCGGGACAATGCAGCGGGCACGAGAGCGTAGGCAGCGCAAGACTGGCCTAAGGGCACCTGACATTTTGGCAGCGGGAGATTTAGTGTCGGCAACAGTGATAAATTTATCCTCGAAAGCACATAGGAGGATGGGAAAAGTAACAGCTGTTTTCAGAGGTCCATACGAGATCGTTAGAAAAGTCGGGGTAAGTGCGTATGAACTACGAGAACCCAGTACAGGTGAACATAGAGGGATGTTCAATGTTCGTAAGTTACGACGTTATTACAAGTATGAGAAAGTCAGTAGGCGGCGTCTTACCGAGGGTAAAAGATGTTTTGCATTCCGTTTCAGCACAGGAGTTTCTCGTTTCTCCTATACATCGACAAAGAGGGCAAGACGCGACGGCCGTCAGTGCATAAAGGTGGTTTTATTGCCCAGCAGAGGTTTTAGGGAAATGTTTCTTTTAAAGCGGCGAAATACTGGATGTGCCAAGTAAGGCAGGCAGCGAATTAGGTATGGTTGATGTACAGTATCCGGCTTACGGCGCCAGGCAACCCAGACACTCGTGTCCCAGGAGGAATGGCTCAGGCTGCCAGCGGAAAGATGTTAGGGTAGGTACCGCCGGCCATGACAAAAAAAAATACTTCGCGGACTTTTACTCGCCGTAGCATCGGGTACTAATTATGCATGCCAAGCCTACAGGAGTGTAATGCAAAGAACATAACGACATGAACACATGCAAAAAAGGTAACAGAATGTGTACATTCGAATGAGCAAACTATGTAATGATTGTTAGATTAAATATTCTACGGGAGGTAGTGTGAGAACTAGCGGCTTAAATTTCTTGTAACCAGTTAAAAGTAAATTTTCACCAGACACAATAAATTCAGAGGGTCATGTGACGAGCCAAAGTGGAACTTTTATATATCTCAGTACACTTAATTATGTAATTTGAGGAAAATGGCATTTGTGATTGTAGATACCTCGTGTCGGGTATCAAATTAACCGTCGTGACACATTGGTACTGAAATTAATGGTAATTTTGTGGTAATATTATATTTAAGTAGTTTAGGATGAGTTTAGTAATAATACACGGAAATCAAGTGCCTCGAAGTCTGGAGAGGGGGTGGTCTGCCGTCACAAAAGTGTCTGGGCCGTCCGGCAGCCCCCTCCCCCCTCTTTCCATCCCCCCCCCTTTCTGCACAGCACCACTGTAACAACCTGGCAGTGGGGAACACTTTTATTTATTTGAATAATTATCGTGTCAGTACATTTATAACTTATTTATGAAAATAATATTTTGTAATCAATTAAGGGTATGTCAACAAATATGTAATAATTAATCTTGGACAAACAAATAAACAACTGTCAAGGGTAGCGCGACGTTTTTTGCTCACGAGGGGCGGAGCTAGGTAGTCCAGGGTTTCCATTGGCTGGAAGGCGTGCCCAAGGATTATTGTACACTGGGGACTTTTTCCCGCCAAATGTTAAGATGTAGGAGTCGTCGTCGAGATTTGAAGAGAGAAGGAAAGGTGAGCGCGGAGGGAGCTGTTGGCGTCCTATCCGGCCACTTCGTCGAAACATTTCAATTCAAATACTTACGTTAAATATTTGCAAGCGTAAGCGTCGCGTACATAATATTATAGATTTCAGCAGAAGTACAACTCTCTCCACCTCTGTAAGCGGCGTGGCGGTACGCGAGACTGATTTCACAACATTTGCCTGAGTTATCATTTCTCATTCCTCGACTCAATAGCTTGTGCTGCATTAAGGGGACCGTCGCAAATGTAAAGTAAAAAAAAAAGCAAATAAACAAAAGAAACAAAACTTAAATAAAAAACCGACAGACAAAACGATCCCTTACTTAAACTGAAAAAAAAAAATAATAACTTCATATTATTATTGACTTTTAAATGTAGAAGAAATGCAGAAGAAAAAAAAAAGTACTTTAAATTAGCAAACTTGAAAGTAACTACAGCAAAACTTACGTATATTGTATGTACAATACGTATCAGACGATTTCAAAAGACAAGGCCAAATTTTAAGTTATACAACTTTTAAATTACATTTTCGGATTACGTGTCATTTTCTTGATTTGGTCTTATTTTGTTTCATTTGCGCTAATTTTTAACTACGTAACCATCTCTAATGACTTCGCTGTCGACGAGACTTAAAGTTCGCTTACCTTGCCTTGAACTACCTATTTTTGTTTCAATTTAGCAAGGGGGCGGGTATAGGCCATAAATTACAGGATCAACAATAATATGAAATACTAATTTTTACCTTTTTAAGGAATGGTTTTATGTGTCGGTTTATTAAAATTTTTATTAAAGTGTTATTTGTGCCGTTTTAAACTTCTATATTCCTACAACTGTTGTAAATGTCAAATAAAAAATATTACTTTTTATACAGTTTAAAGGTATTGAAGTAATTACTGTCGTAAAAAAACATTGAAACGTGTCAATCAGTCTGGGGCTACGATGCCACAGACAATCCACTGACAGACAAACAGACATAGCCGTCCAACTTAAAAAAACACATAACTTTTTTGGTCGTGGGTTTTAAAACAAAGAAAACTGAGAAAACACGGCACACCAAAATTAAGCCACCAAACAATAATAAAGACAAAGACAATGTTACACACAAAACCAGATGATCTAACAGTTACGTCACAATCACAAAACTATACAAAACAACAACGAAAACATAGACAAACGCAGTACATTTTCTCAGACAAGTTAGTCGCGATGTTTCGAGAGCTGATAATCAGTCTGCCTGACGCCGGGAGCAGATGTCAGAAAATATTTTTTTTTCGTATATTTTTGTGTGGAAACGTGTTGCTAAGTTTATGATTTTCTGGTGAACAGTATACGTCGCCGAAAATAATGTAGTTTTTATTCTACAGAATGGTATTACCATAAACGAAAACGTTACCTACGCTGATAAAGTATTCGCTCAAAAAGGTGGCAAAATATATTATCTTCCATTTTTAACTTCTAAATTCCTGCGAGTCTTAACAAACGGTTAAGCGTCCATATAAGCATTACACTCCTTTAATGAAGGTAGAATTAAAAATAATAACAAAATAGGGCAGTTCGGGAGAAAATTCAAAACAAAATTTTGGAAGTGGGCTCATACCAGAAAGTCGTAATTATCCTATGAGTTCTCCGTCAACATTCCACACAAATTAAATATACCAAACTGGGGATTTGAAAACTCTGACAGAATTGCTTTCTGTGTGTACAAACATTCTTAATACCAGGTTTGTTAACAGGTGCTATGTCGAGACTCACATACTGTTATAGCGTGTGCTCATGTTGTTGCCTTCTGCGTCATATTGTCGCCTGCGATCCATTAAGGAGAGTTTTAATGTGCTTCGTGCGGTGATGTAAATTTTTGCTACGTGGCCGTTTTTTTTTTGCTTTGGGTGATTAATTATCGGATGTACGGCAGAAAACTGTCGAGTTTGTGTTAGTATAATGTATTTTTTAAACGTGTTAGGTTTTCCCGCCTGTGAGATAGTCTGTGAAAGATCATCAGTACGTCGTATAGTCCTGACCGATGTCTCTTTAACATCAAGTAAAAATGCTGTTACGTAGTTTTTTAGGTCATTGAAGTTAAGCCGTGTTTGACTACAGGACAGAAAACAAGGTATATTAATGTTGACACTGGCATTAAAATAATTAGTTAACAATATGTTAAGATGTTATTTAAATATTAAACACTTGACAGTTTTACTAGTCAACCACTGCTAATTTATTAATGTCTTAGGCTGTTTTCCAATGGGTACTTTCAGTATAAAACGAAGGTGACACGTCACCCAGATAATAATTTCACAAATCAAATTGTTTTTTAAGTTGGCGTAATCTTAAATTTTGTGGCATGAAAGCATGTCTATAAATAGACAGTTTCTTAAAATTAGGCAACCAAGTATTTAAGTTACAGTATTTCTGAATGTATTGCATAGGCTAATAAAAACATAAATCAGTAATAATGTGATGTAGTGATTTTCAGAATTACTTTTGATTTTACAGGTAAAGAACAAACACTATGTTAATAGAATCTTCGCGTTTTTTAAAGTATTTCGGGAACATGATTCTTCACTTTTCCTCCTAAGAATTAAAACGTTCAACGTTCTTAAACTTCCCTCATAATTTTCCCAAAGTCAGCTTTAAGAAATGTCGGGTAGAATTCGTCTGTAATTATAAAACAAGACTTCGATTTAACAAGGTTAAGTATAGTAGACTGAAATCAGTACATAATTATAGAGAATAGCTAATCAGTTGAATTACGACTAATTTTATATAAGAAGAAATTAATTCACCCAAATTATGATACCGCAAATCTGTAATGCAGTTTTAGTTACCAGGACTGTTAATCACTCGGGAAATGTGAAATAAAACTTAATATTTACCTTGTGTAACTATTTCAACATAATTTGTTAAGCTGACTGCAACAGGCGTTTAGAAAATTTGCTTCTTTCTTTTTCTATACAGCGAGCGTGGAATTTATCTTTAGAAAACGTTCACGAAAACAATTGAAGCCTCACAGGAATTAGTCCCATCTAAAATTTAAGTTTATCATAAACAGCGGTCGGTGTGGGCTCAGTTTGGCAAAAAAAAAAAAAAAAAAACTTTCAAATTTCGCCCTAAATTGATCTGAATAACAACTTCACTCAAAACTGCATTTATAACAAATTGTTCGACAGTTTTTTAAGGGAACAAATTTTGTTGAGATGTTTCCCCAACTCGGTATTTACTACTTTCAGCACCCCTAGTTGCATGTCAATAAAGGATCGGTATATATATATATATATTTTTTTTTTTATAAGTTTTACAAGCGGAATATGTAGCCACAAGTAACGTCTATAAAACTAACACACTTTGTCGTGCAAATATAAAATTATGCACTTTTGCCACGTGAACGCCCTTAAATTGGCTAATATACTTTTTTATGATTGGCCCATTTAAGTAAGTCACGACGATAGTCTGTCAGGTTCGAGCTATGAAGACGAGTCTTATAAAACACATTACACCCATTTTCATACTCTCAGGGGACAAATTTCAAAAAATCCCTGCTTAGTACTCGCCTACGACCTAAAGGGAACCCACGCAAAACATTACACATTTCTAAGTCCAGCGGTTTGAGATGCAGTTTAATATGTCATGTCGTGTCATGTCAGTCAGTCAGTCTTCGCTTTAATTGATAGAGAATAAGAGAGTTGTATACACACTGTGCATATTCAAATCAAAATTACTAACCAGTACTGGTCAAACGGAAACACGCACTAGAGTACATTGTTGGCCGAGACTCTGAAGTAAATGGTTAAAAGTCTCTTCAGATGTCCTTAAGAGGGCGTGGTACGTAATTAAACGCTAAAAACGCTGTAGGTTTCTTGAAGCCAATTTGCAAAGATTAGACAATAGCAATCCTAGACAACAGTTTTAGTCGACGTTTTAAACAAAATTGTAGTGTTTCAAACTTCTGAGACACAATATCTGAGGCTGGAACTTCGTACATTTAACTGCGGCGCAAGAGGTCACGCGTAACGAATGAGTAATTCTGGATAAATAATTACTCATAAAGTTGGCAAATACCATTATCTAGAATTGTCATTGAGTATTTTATCCATAGTGGCTTAAAAAAAAAAAAAAAAGATTAGAAATCAATGGACGATTTCAGCGTTTATTTATGTACCGCGCGCTCTTAAATGTGTTGAAACGAGTTATAATTGTTCCTTTTCTGACGAAACTACTCATCGTACACAGCTTTACTGTACGCCTAAGAAAAAAACACTCTCTTCAATCTATGTGGCTATCATTTTAAAAATTGAGTACGCCTAATTGAAACGTTGTTTCCGGAACATTGTAAATACCTACAAACGATCTTTCCAGACTGCCGTATGAGGGAAAACGCTAACCGGATAAAATACAATCACATAGAAACATGCATTGGGCTCTAATAAAGCATAGGTCTCGCAGACTTACATAGTTGCTGCCTAAGGTCCTATAGGAAATATAATTATAATAAAGCAATGCACGTCAGTAGATTGGCTTGCGCTTAGAGGAGACGCTGAAGAACATGGGCCGTTAATTTGCACACTTAGTACTCTCTCGATTTTGTGCCTCACACAAATAAAAATGTAGCCTGTCTTGGGAACCACCTTAAGACTGTTCAAGGGCCAACATTTTTATTTTCTGGATTTTAAGGGTTTTTCATGGTTTACGTGTCCAAACGGCAAAGCAAATGTGATAAAATCACACCAACTGTAAAATAATTCTTGCACGAGTATTTGGAATAGATGGACATTTTAACATTATATATTACGTATTATGAATTTCACTAACATAATTAGTCACAACGGCATAAACATGCTCAAGATTTCATTGCAGCTCCATGTAGAAATTCCTGTCTAGTCATACAATCAGTTTGCCTTCGACCAGTGTTTAGTAAGGTTTGGCTACGTTTGCTTCGAATTCTTTTCTCAAAATTTAAACGGTTAACTATTTGCAAATCTCGAAATGAATTTGCATGGTATTTCTTTGTAGTGAACTGGTGTCTTATTCACTGTAAGATCCGGACTAACATAATGACATAGCTCAATTTTGAAATTTTAATTGCAATATACATATATTTAAATTACCACAATAACATTAGCATTACGTTTCTTCTTTTTTTTTTTTTTTTTCACTTTTCTCGCCCTAGCGCTTTATCAAATATCGCAAAACCACAAATTAACTAAAAATATAGGTTCAAGGACACTTGGAACAAACACACTTACGGTTACGCTAGGTAGTTTTTCACATTGGTAAGAAAACCTCAAACTTTTTTAACGGATTGCTTTGGAAAAATTCAAGTCTAGGAGTCGTCATAGTAGTAGTTTTGCAAAATATTGCAACATTCGTTTGTTAGAAAAATGTGTTTCAATTTGGCATATTTCATAACGAAATTGATAGTAATTTGGGTGCGAAAATCTGAGAAGAAATGAGGTTTATTGCTATCACAAATATTACTTAAAAATTATGATATATTTGTGACAAAACAATGTATAGATTCTTCAATATGAAAATTGTGTTGCTTTTAAAATTATTTTGAAAATCTCAGAAAAACTAGAAGACTGAGACTTGGTGAGGAGCAGTCACCATGGTGGAAATATTGCGCTCCTATTTGAGGAGGCAGTATCAGGAGGGCGAAGGGGTGACATTAACCCCTACCAAACCATGAGTGCAAGCCAGGACATTACCCAGCTTCCAAACCACTCCCTTCTCAAACCCTAGCTTGATTCGCCACCGAACTTACTAGCTGCCGTTTTTATGCTACGAACCACCGTCCGTTCTCAAATATTTTTTTTCTTTTCCTTCTGGCGTCACGTTCATCAGGAATTCATTAGGCCGTTCCTTCCCATTCTCCGTAAGGGAGGGTTCGTCCCCATTTAATATTTCAACCCTCCATTCATTAAAATACGGCCTAAGGCACCACTTGCGGTCAGGCAGACAGATGTTACGGCTCGCATCGTTTATTGTAATACAGATTTTTATAAAAATACCGTCTTGAACATGGTATCCATATTCACCCTCCTCCAACTAACATCGCCTTAATTTATTTTTCTCGCACGTAAATCAGGAAGATATTTGCGGTTAGATTAGTGCCACTGAAAATTCGTGGTTTATGTTACGTAGTTCCTAAGAAAGGAATTTAAGGGAAGAGCTGTTTGTGTTTGTGCGTGTGTGTTGAATTTTGACAAACGTATTTTGCAGATAAGGATTCTGTGAACATGGAAATTTTCGAAAAATGTATTTTCTGTAAGGGAAGTGTTTTCTTGAAGTTCGGGAAGTATGGCGATTACTACAAAGTGCTTAGCATTTTTCTATCGTAGATAATAAATTTTACGAGCGGATTATAATTATATATTTAAAATAAGATTTCTTACCTATATAAAATTAACGAAAGATCCAATAATTTCAACATGATTTGTAACACCCCGCCTTAACAACGGTCAAGCAATTTGAGACAGCGAGAGAGAGAGAGAGAGAGAGAGAGAGAGAGAGAGAGAGAGATTTCGGTCAGCGCACAACATCGAGGTCTTTAGCGCTGGTGGGGGATATATGCAGGCTAAGTATGGAGCAGCGCCGGAATGAAAGGGCTGGGGAAAACGGGAGATCCCCGAGAAAACCCGCCGACCAGCGGCATCGTCCGGCATGATTCCCACATGCGAAAATCCGGGGACCGACCCGGCCGGGAATCGAATCGTCTTGGTGGGAGGGGAGAGGTCTAACCTCTCGGCCACCGCGGACCCACAAAGTCCGTTAAAGTGGTTAACGAATATTGTTGAAACTGGCTATTATAACACATCTTTCAATATAACGCGCACCGTGTCCGTCTGCATTATTTGCTTCAGCTCTCAAATAAACGTGGCTCGTGGCCCTAGGTATGAAGTGTATGGCTGAACCTACTCATTAACATAATACAGATTGAAAGCTTCGTCGGGTGCTCAGGTATATCACGGGGTCGAATCTCTACAGTCTTTAATAAAATGTTCAAAAAAAGTGTAATTCACAAGTTTTACAAAGATTGTGCTGAAGACATAAAATTTGAATTTTTTTTCTCACATGCTTGCGTGGGTGCACACATATTTTTCATACACACAAAACGAACAGGCCACACAAACATTCCACAGAATATAATGTATTTTGCGTATTAGAAAACTTCAAAATTATAGATGAGAAAATGAAAAGTATATAAACCCTTTGGTATGATATTTATTTTTTCTCGGAATATTCTCTCACAAAACTTTTTTGATGACTAACGCTCTGCGATTATACTTAAAAATTCTATTTACTCTGCAGAACAATGCAAGCATTACAGCTGAAGTGCCAACGTATATTTACACCACAATAAACGTAGCAATTTATTTTATGTTCATAATTTGCTGGACTGGTAGCTCCATAAATATACGATAGATGCTCAATCGCGATGCCTGTATTTTAGCGGAAAGTAAATATAATTTGCTGTACAGTCACAAAATTAACACTTTTCTTCTAAAAAAAAAAAATTTATATGCGAAGAATAAAAAATTAAATATGGTGACTAATGCCGAACCTTAAGGCCACGATTGGTAGTTTTTTTTTTTCACCGTAGTGTAAAAAGCACTAAACGTATTGAACCGAATGCTTTGAAAAAAATTCAAAATTAAAAGCAATGATACGATACACAATTCTATGGAGGCGTTTTGTATAAATAATACACCGTTCTTTCGCAAAAAATATATTTTATTGGATTTTGGCTTATTTTAAACAAAATTGGTGATAATTTGGGTGCAACTATCTTAACAACTATTAGGCTTATTGCTACCAGAAAAATTACCCACAGTCTGTGATATACTCCTGACAAAACAATGTAATTATTATATGAAAGTTGATGTTTATTAAAAAAAAACGATTATCAAAATCTTTGTAATTAGAGCCTCTATATTAGGACGCGTTAAGAACAGTTGTTAAAGCATTCGCTTCCCAATCAGGGGATGCGGGTTCGATCTGGATACGTTCCCGCATTCTTCGCCAGTAGAAAACGAGGCGGACACTGCCATTGGCCAACTGGCATCTCGGGGCACTTCCGCTTCCTCTGCTCTTCTCATTCCGTTGCTTATCAATTGCAGGGTTTCGTCACATTATGCATTCTGTTTTCAGGGAGTTGCAGATGTCTACGGGCTCCCAGTTAGTCTGCTATCGGGATACGATGCCCCACATAATATATTTAATTTATGGGCATATTATCATCTATAATCTACATTCTTAAGAGTGTAAACTATTTTATTAGTTATTTATGTAATTTACTTTGACTTGCATTTACGGTAGAAAATGTGTTACATCAACAAAATTACCTCGGTGAGCGCAGTAGTGTTATAACATTTTATTATTTTTTACTCATATTTATAATATTAGCCTAACAGTTATCAGGTCGGCACTTTTAAATTCACAACATAATAATAAAAAATTAATGTGCACAATACAACTAAATAAAATATGACAACAACAAAAAATAGAATGGAAATTACATTCAACGATTACAAAAATTAGTTTATTTTGTTTTGTTTCCTACTGTTTTGTAGTTAAAATTATGTAAAGAACTACAGAAAGATGTCTCCGAGGAAGAGGGGCTGCGGTTGCCGAATGGTCAGACCATTCGTCTTTCACCAAGGCGATCCGGATTCGAGTCCGGGCGGTGTCGGTCTCCGGATTTTCGCATGTGGGAATCGTGCCGGACGATGCCGTTGGTCAAGGCTTTTAGAGAGGGGCCGTTGGTCGACCGGTTTTCTGGGGGATCTCCCGTTTCCCCCTTCCCTTCGTTCCGGCGCCGCATATCATGTGACCCCTCACCAGCGCTGACAGGATTGGCGCGGTTTGCCTGCCTTCACTGGCGGCTCGTGGGTTGTTGCCAGGTGGGGCTGCAGTTGCCAAGAGCTGTACAGAGTTGTGTGCTGGTTGACTCTACAGCCACTGACACGCTCATGTTCAGGTGCCCCTAACTACTGAGTGGTCACAACACATCTAGTAGCCGGCAAATATTTTATGGTCATTGGTCTACGACGCGTTCATCACGAGTGTACAGTTCCGAATATCTGCAGTCCCACCTGGCAACAACCCACGAGCCGCCACTGTCTGCCTTCTAGCTATAGTCTCTCGGGCACACCTACGTGAACACCTTTACTTTAAAGTATCGTGAACTGACAATCTGGCGGGTTCGATAAATAGACAAACATGTTTACACCAGTTGTTTGTGTTTTTCATACAGCGTTTCATTATGTCAGTAGATGATGTGCTATATATATATATATATATATATATATATATATATATATATATATATATATATATATATACACACACACACACACACACACACACACACTTCTTTAGGGTTCTTGGCGGCCGAGTGGTCATGTCACTCGCCTCCCACCAAAGCGATCTTGGTTCGGTCCCTGGATTTTCGCACGTGGGAATCATTCCGGACGATGTCGCTGGCCAGCGGGTTATCTCGGGGATTTCCCATTTCTCCCGCCACTCTAATTCCGGCGCTGCTCCACTGTAGGCTGTAGGGCATCGTTCCAGGTCATCCCTCGGGGCAGATGACTATACGGGCGCCCATTCATAAAACCTGCATTAGGTATCCTCTTCATACGATATTTATTTATTCTTTCTTTGCCAGTAGGATGGAACGTTCACGGATATAATTTCATTGTAGTCGAATTAAAGAAAAAATAACCTATGAAGGAAAAATATGCACCTAAACCGATCGTATTTTTTTTAAGTACGCATCTTCTAGTCCGATAAGTAGAGATGATGGTTTGTCGCGGGAAAACTTGACTGTTTGCTGGGTTTCAACGTACGTTCAGCATCTTGAAAAGATGACTGGCTTTCGCTTGTACGTAGAGCTGTTGCCCTATTTGACTAAGCCAATAAGAATCCCGCTATTGTAATATTTGATGTGTATTATTGGTCTGCAGACAGCTACGTTGTGTCAGATGTATATCACCCACTCATACATGTAAGAAACCACAGTGTTTTGAAGGGTACGTTGGCACAAAAATTTTTCGCGATAAACCATCATCTCCACCGATGAGCTATACATATAGTCAAATTGTACGTCTGTTGTTTGAAACCTGTTTTGAAGGATCCTAAATATTTTAATTTGGAAGTTTTCTGAACGTTTAAGAGTCAATCTACGTGAGTGAGTTCTGTACTCTTGACTCATATTCTAGCTTAGACCTTATTAAAGTATGATATAGACTGAATCTTTCAAAGTTGCCAAATTTGTAATAAAAAATTATTACATTTTGAAAGTTTAGATATAAGTTTATAAATATGGTTATGAAAGTTAAGATTCTTGTCGAGAAGTTCACCTAACTCTCTTAAAAATATTACAGTTTTAGTGTCATAGTTGTTAACAGTGGCGTATTGTGGTCGTGTTCCAAGGCATGCAATATAAGCGTCGACTATACGCACGTGGACTCAATGTGCCTACCTGTCATACCCAACAAACATGTGCTGTGTAGATCGAGGTATATTATTGGAGAATACTTTCCTTGCCTCTTGTACGCTACTGGAATATGAGTGGACCTGCCTCACAGACAACTCTGTGTTGAGTATAGGCATTGCTTATCCCTGCTTGCCTTGGAACACTATACGGCACTGGTTATTAATATAATACTTAGTTAGTAAGTAATTCATTTTTGTAAAGAAAGCAATGTGGTGAACCTATTCGTAGTTAAACACCATTTTGATATAATTACACCACTTCTGTACCTACTGCATTTATGTCCACATGAGGTTTATTGACTGTCTAAATTGAAAATTTCTTTATATAATTTAAGGACGTGAGTGAAAAGTAGAGCATTTGAATTTCTTTTAACATAGGATATGTCCAGAGCCCCTGGAGGTCGCGGTGATTGAATTTTCAGACTATTCGCCACCCACCGAGGCGATCAGGGTTCGATTCCTGGCGGGGTTGTCCCCGGATTTTCGCAAGTGGAAATCGTGCCGGAAGATGCCGTTGGTGGGCGGGTTTTCTCTGTGATCTCCCGGTGATCTCCCGTTTTCCCCGTCCTTTCATTTCGACGCTGCTCCATACTCACCTTATGTCACCCCTCACCAGCGCTCAAGACCTCGATGTTAAGAGGGCGTGATATATAAATAAGCGCTGACTTATACAATTATGATCTACGCTTTTTTGATAGTCAATATAAAAAAAATTGCATAACAACAATCCTTGATAATTATATTTGCAAACTTAACGAGCAAACATTTACCCGGAATGATACATTTGTTCAGTGTGATCTCTTGCGCCGCAATTAAATGTACGAGATTTCGGCGTCAGAGATTGTTCTTCAGACGTAAGTTACTAGAGAAAAAAATTTTTGCTCAGAAAGTTGACAAAAACTATTGTCTGGGATTGTTGTTTTTTTGATTTTTGCAAATTAGTTTCGAGAAACCTACAATTCTTAAACTGATGCTTTTAGAGCTGAATAATACACCACACGCTCTAAAGCGCTGACCAAAATCTCCCACTTACTCTAGAGTCACTGTTTTTTGGTGAAAGAATTATCAACACACTTGTTTCAACGCCTTACGTGCACATCTGCAACTTTGCTTTCTGGTTATTGGCAGAATAATCTCCTTTCAAGAACGCCTATCATTTGAGTGTGTCAATCGAAACAAGATTGGCGTTACGCCACACGGTATGTGATTAGCAGGTAGAGCCCGTAACATTCCGAGAGTGAAAAACATCCAAAAACTAGAGACGGGAAAAATTCGCGTGCTCACTGACATGTAGTCTGGCCTCCAAGAACATCCGTGTATTCAAGCAAACATTATCTGCTCACTGGCTGCTCGATGACTAGGGCCCGGTAGTTTTCGCGAAAAGATTTTTGCAACACTTTGTTTCAGTGTCTTACGTGCGCACCGGCATCTCTGCTATGTGGTCAGTGATTGGATGCCGTGACATACAACGTCTGGAGTTAAAACCCTCAAATCACAGACGTGTTGTGTCACAGTTATCCATGCACTGATTGGCACAGTCAAACGAATAATAACTCT
>PNEQ01012484.1:5913-20375 GCA_003012365.1 Medauroidea extradentata
ACAAACACACACACACAAACACACACATACACAAACACACACAAACAAACACACAAACACAAGACTTCTAGTCACGTCACGATACATATAATGTGTAAACCTGGTTATTCACATAACAATAGGCCTATGTTGTGTCCTTTGATATAGTGGTTATTTACATGGAAATATCTGTTCTTTTGTATTAAAACAAAAAAATTAACGAATCAGAGAACTCATTGTTGTTCTCCTTTTTAGTAAAATGTCCTCTGTTTGTGAGATGAATATCCTCCTTTTTAACACTTCAGTGTTTGGTAACCCTACTCGCAACACAACCACAGAAATGCAGCACACTTCCGTCAACACACCAAGCTCAAACAGTTTCTTCTGGTGATTACTACAATTTGTATTTGTATTTATTATACAATTGGTCAAACCTGCTGAAGACATTTCAATCAATGCTGCCTTTACAGTGTGCTTACCTTGACATATTTCTGTAGAACGTGGACATACAGAACCTCACCTACAACTTACAACCTTGCAATAATCCAGGCATTGTGCCCATATTACTCTAGTATGAGCAGCAAGCACCAAAATGTCAATCCAACTCCTCAATAACAAAATAAAACCATTTTCTAATTACTTATCCAAACAATAAGATATTTCCTTATCACAATATTCGCTATTTACTGTCATACTGGAATTATTATTTGTTTAGTCTAATACTAGGCCATAAAGAACTGCAGCAATTACCAAGTTAACACTGACACAATACACAATGTTTTGTGTGGTGTACACACCTGTGCTACCTAACACTTGTGAACCTGGAAGTATAAAAGTTTAAATATTAAGCAAGATAATCAAAATAGACTTCACTTTCCACTTGCCTACCTAGTATATAGAGAATATTTCCTTTTATCTTCTGTTTACATATTTTTATCATCTCTATTCACTTCTCTCTTTGGCTCTATTCAGTATGAATACTCAGTGTATAAAAGTACAGGGCTGTCTGTAATGTAGCAATTAAACATTGGTGCAAAGTTAAAAGCCTTATTAGGTTTATAATTTCCCAAGTTTGACACCCAATTTTTTTGGCATTTAAAGTAAGTTTCATTAGTAAACAAGTATTTTACGAAAGCTAACAAAACTCATTTAAGCAAAATTAATAACGTGAATAAATGCTTCAGCGTTTTGGGCAAACACTACTAAAACACAGCTCAAATCATCAAAAGATACAAAAATAGTATGAGTAAAAGGAAAAGTGTTCAAAAAAACACTTTTATAAGATTGCGGTTCTACCAACCAAACCTCTTGTTTACAATCAAAAGATTCTGAACACAACGTTAATTTGCCATCAACAACAGCTTCATTGGCCAGTATGTCAGAAACAGCTGTGATGTGCTATCAAACACTTCTGTGAGTTGCTTGCCAGCAAGCTGGCCTACTTTAATGACTATTTTTATACTCTGATGTCCTTGGTATCACACAACTCTTACATTATAAAATAAATCCCACTGACAGTTATTTTGCCAAAAATACATTCACTGTAGTACAGTACAAATATTTGGCTAGTCAACACTTCAACAATACCTGTACCATGTTACTGAACTTTCACATTAAAATTACAAAATATTTAAAAATATTATTGCAAAAAAATTAAGTTATTAAAGGAAATAAAAATCGGTAAAAAAATTATGGCACAGTTTTGATATTAGTCTGGTACTCACTAATCATAAGGGCTTGTAAAGCCAGCTATAAAAAAAGTGCACAGTCAATGCTGAATTCTTGGGCATGGAAGATGACATACATTATTTTCTTTTTATTTATTCAGATAATAATAGCATCTATACCACTTTTCAGATAAAGCATTTCTTGAACTTTGTGAATGCAGTGATTCTGGGCACTTATCTACACTTTTTTAAACAAGTTGGTAGACAGGTTCTAAAATATTTACACTGTATTACCTACAAACACAGTGATATAGGCTACCGGAAGAAGATGAGTAAGATGACTAGCAATAAATTGAAGGTCTTATAAAAAAGTAATGGATTACCTAATGAGGATCAAAGTATAATTTAACAGTCTAGACAATGTAGCAACATGCACTCCAATAACACACTCAAAAAGTGGTGGGGCATACAAAATTTTTAATCAACCAACAGAGATTGCACAGCAAAATACATACAACTTAAGGTTGTATATGTATATAAAATGCAAAAAATATTTATTGAAATTTAAAGGAAGTCAAAAGTAAAAAAGTTAAGTGTGCGTGTCTGTCTGTGTGCACGTGTGTGCACATCAGTAATAGTCATCTTACTAAGCAAATATTTTGCCTATTTTTCCTTTTGACAGTGCAAAGCATTCCTTTAGCAAATCATTTTGCACCAGAACAAAAGTTACAAAATTACTACACCACAAAAAACTAAAAAACTATTCACCAGAAATGCATCACGCTAGGAAATCGACGTTTGTTCATATTTTCAGGTAGATATATTTTCTAGAATTGGACTTTTATAATTTTTTCACACTGACTTTCAGATTCCAAGAAATACTTTTACCAAGTGAGATGGCGCACAGTAATATGAACTCACAATTAGGAGACATGGGCTTGATTCCCAGCTCATGCAATCCTGATTTATGTTTTCCATAGTTTTGCAAAATTGCTCCAGATTAATTTCCTGATGGTTTAACACAGGGCCATTGCCGCATCCTGACCCACCTCCTGTCATGTGAAGGTCTGTGTAGCTGTCTCTAGTGACCTCGCTAGCAACGAGACTCAAAGTCCGATATAAATAAAACAAACCTTTTTAGAGTTAATTTACAAACCACACTATCTTAAAACCAACAAACTTGAACATTAACATTTATCAATTTAGCAAAAGTAGACATAAAATGGATGTACTCAAGTTGAAAATATTTACTGTACTGGATTAATTTATAGTGCAAAATAAATTTGTAATGTAGTCCCATACCACTCACACACATTAAAAATTTTTAAGGAAATGTTGTTCGGTAATCACAGTAGTTTGTGTATCTACTATAAAATATACATGTAAATTTTAAATACTTGTTTTACTTACTGGTAATCATACTATTAATACATTGTACTACACACATACATGCACACACATATTAGAAGTAATTATTATTTAACATATCAATATACAATCTTTGAAGTATTTTTATTGCTCTACTTAGTTTTTTGTATTTAAAAAACGATGGCAAGGCCAATGCTCCCTTGGCCACCCACTTTCTTGGCAGTATGCCATGGGACTAATATATACATTATTTCCTTTCCTGAACGAGATGTAGAAACTTACACAATGTACACGTTATGGCATCAAATACTAATACAGGGAGTGGAGATAAAACTTTAGCCGTCATTGTCTAGTGGCAGGCATGTCCAGCCAGGTTAGAAGTACCATCCACACATTTAAAAAACAGAAGTAATGTTTTCTGCACCAGAAATTTTAATTTTGCAATATTTTTTGTGCCAGACCATAATCCCTACTTAAGTTAAAAACTGATTCACTCTCCTTAGCAGGTAGCCATACATAAATGAAATATTTCCTTCCAACAATTTAGCAAGATGTTAAACATGACTGTCTTCTCATGCAATGGTAAAACTAGCTTTTACAAGTGAAATGACATGTTCTAGTGAAATTATCGTCTTTCCATTTGTAAAATACTGAAAGAGGTGGTGTAAAGTAATTGGACTCACATTAAGATGGACACAGATTCAATCCCCAGCCAGAAAATCCTCAGTTTGGTTTAGCCATGGTTTTCTTAAATCACTTCTGCACTGACATGGTTTTTTAAAACAGGCATCATCGGTACCTTTACTATTCCCGATTTTATATGCCTAAGTTCCTTCTCTAATGACCTCACCAAGGAAGAGACATAAGGGCCAGTTGCACAGTCACACGGACGAAAATCTATGGTCGCTCCGCGTTAAATGTGTAGAATTTTCATTTCATAAATGACAAGTAACTCCTAAGGAAAATCTCTGTTTATTTTTAACAAGTTGTCAGACCTTCCTTAGACATTCTTTATGCAGCTTATCAGTCATTCATGTAAGACAGAATATTTAGATTTTATTTGCAATATTTCCGAAGAGAAAATAATTACAGCATACAGTAAAGACTGCAACAGTATCCATGAAATTATTTTAATTCTTTGAACAATTTTATAAGAAAGCTTTGCCATGATTTAAAGGTCACTTTTGTTTTCAAACAGAATGGCAGCGAAACCATTTTATACACAAAATCGACGACATTATTTTATAATTCTCATTTTGCATATTCACAACTTTGCTTCACACAAAATACAAATCACCAAATTTGCAGTTATGTTACCTTCTTCCAGTATAATTTACAGGTAGTTAGGGATAAAATGTAAAAAGCCTGCTTGCTTTTTTCCTTTCAGATGATTTGTATTTACCTGCCACTTTTTCATTTAAACAAAGAACCCTGAGTGTCAATCAAAGTGTAAAAATCATACTGTACTAAAAAATAAATGTTTGAAGTCACAATAAAAAAAAATTTCAAATGTTATTTTAGACAAGGTGGTCTTCAAAAATGTTCATTTTCTTGCGAGAGATATTTTTGGTCAGATCTTAACATTGAGTTATTTACAGTGGCAGTTTATGCTATTGGGCTGCAGCCCTCCCTGATTATTTGGAAATTTCAATAAATAATTTTCATTTTCACAGCTGGTGTTAAAGAAGATAATTTGTAATGATATCTTTTGACCTACCTACTTGCCAAAACCATCAGCAGATCGCAAAGTCTGAGGAATGCGAGAAAGTTTTAAAGACTTACTTGTGTACGAGTTTCCTGCCTTGGGCAATCTGAACTAGGCAGGTCTGTGAGGCGAGCAGCCCATCTGACCTTGCTGGTGCAGGCACAGAGCGAGCCCCGGTCTAGCGAACCTTTGAAGAAGGAGGGTAGAGGTGTCTGATATTTGCATTGCGTGTGGGCTGCCTGACTCGCATAATAAAACTGGTCTAAAGGAGCATGTTTTTACTTATATGGAATTTTTAAACCTATTATGCCAAAAAAATAATTTATTTGCATTATTCTTCCATAAAATCTCCTCAAATTGCAACAGTTTTCTTGAGGCGGAATTATAAGTTTTAGATGTTGCTCCTTCACGCTAAGGCGTTACAGTAAACATTTTTTGCAGCCTATTACTTCACACAAATTATAACGTACTTCATACCAAATAATAAATTAATATCAACTTAAAAATACAAAGTAAAATAGAAGTGACATTGTTATTCATTCTTAAAGAGCATACTTTATAGCCGAGTACTTTACCAAACTGTATGGCAGAGAAGTAAAATATTAAACTCCTAGACAAAAATTTCAAAACTTGATTTTCTGTCTGGCCACCACCATAACCATTTATCAAATATAAAGAGTTCTTTTTTACTGGATGTCCTTTTCAGATACCTTCAAAATTTGTCTTATTTATAATTCCGCAGTAGACGAGACAGAAAACCATGAACAAATGTATCCTCTCTATACGTATTTCATGATAGGGGGAATTACCATTAGACTTTACCATTTTATATATATTATTCCACTGAATTTATTGAGATTTAGGCGGCTTTTAATATTTAAGGCAGCCGCCTACCGCTCCCTTCAAATGCATTGCAGTGTGTTTGTAAACATGTTTTTTTCTACAAAACCATTCCATGTGTGTCCATTGTGCCAACGTACGAAAAGAAAACACACTTCAAACAAGGTCGGAACCACATTGTTAAGACACTACGCTCATTAAAAACATAGTTTCTAGACCCTCCAACATAGCTAAAATCGACCTTTTCAGACTGCCGTACTTCAAAATGTACTAACCAGATGTGTATGGAACTCAGGTTGCGAACTGCACTGAGCTTTGCTAAAGACTTTCCACCAATAAAATTATTTGGATACCGCTTAAATTCCCATAGTAAACACTGTTCTGCAGGAAGCTTGTACACCAGTTCAGAGCTTGGCTCGTTGAGGCGATGCGGCATTTGATGCGCGTCTCAAGGTCGCCCTTATGTCTCAGTCGTTTCTGAGCCTCTTAGACGTAGATAGGCGGCGCCCTTAAGGTCTTAACGATTAATTTTTTTTTGTTTCATTATATTTTAATTATGTATAAATACCTTTCATTATATTTATAAAAGTCATTTGAAGTCTCTAACCTCCCTCCTTGCGTACGGCCCTTACCCTATATAGGCAGTTCACAAGAAAGTGAGCACTGCATAAAAAGTTATTGCAAAATTTGTTGTAAGAAATGAAGGACAAATGAATTTCACATACAAGTAACGGGTATCCATACATTAGTTACGTGACTATTTAATTTAAACATGTTTTTGACTTAATATATTTTTATTTTCAAATACAGTAAGATGTAGTAAAGTTAAAAGCGTAAAAAAAACACTAACTATAGTTAGGGACTGGAAAATTTTGTGAATTCAATGACCTGCAGGCTATAATCCATTGTACATACTATGTATACTCAAGTCCCGACTATTTGTCCACTAGCTGCTACTCAGGGGAACAGCAGACAATGGACAAATATACAGAGCTTGAGTATGCATAGTACAATGGATTCTAGCCAACAGATCATTGAATTCACGAAATTTTCTAGTCCCTAACTATAGTGCATTAAATTAACGGTGCAGATTAGTTAAATGTGAAACATTATGATTTCTGAACCTTAAAAACAACTGAGCTATGATGCCAATCCGACGTCTGGACAACAAATAACAGGTATGGCATACTACTAAACCATTCATACACCATGTTTGTTGTCTTCATAAGCCATGCCTACTAACATTTGTAAAACATAAAAGCGAACATTTCTTTCAACTGGAGTTAGTATTTAATAATACTAAAAAGTGTCTGTCTTAGTTACACAATTCTTTGCATCTCTTTCATAAGATACGTAACATCACAGCAGATCACATGTAAAGTGACATTTTATAATTACATGTTGACTGCATGCTGATAAATTTTAGGATCATGATGTTTTCCTTCCTAAACATATCATAATTTTCATGGACACAGTAAACATATTAATTTACAAATAAATCTTCTCGTAACTAATACAATAGAATATACAAAATTTTACTTGAACCTCATGACAATACTCAATTTTTATTACCAAATGAAATAATTTATTACCTCACCTTAAATTAATAAGTCTATTATTGTAACAGTTGAATTACCACGTCATACCCCAAAAATTTTGTCTTACCAATAGAAAGGAACATTTATCTACTGTAGATGAAGTCGTTACATTTTTAAACCAGCAGTTGCAATGGATGCATGAGCAACAACAATTGGACCACAAGGTCCATTGTCATTAAGAACTTAGTATATTTCGTCCATCTGCATACAATAAGTTATTTTCTACATTTTTACTTAACGTCTACTCTTGTCAAAGCTGCAGTGAGCACAGTACTGATGTCCCAGGCCCAAGTCTGGTGAGGTGATATGAAAGACTGGCACTAGCTCATGGTCCTTACGAAGTTAAGGACGCACCAAAACCAAATCATCTTTTCCCAAGCTAAAATTTTGGTTGTGGCACTGAATATGATAAACGATGCTACAGTTTATACTAACTGAACATGCTAGTCAGTCTGTTCTAACACTGGCAAAAATTTGCACTATTACTACAGACCGTTCATGATAAAGTGAGCACTGCTTAGATTTTTCTTTCAGCAATTTTGCAATCTTCTTTAATATTTTTGACCTGAAAACTTTCCTCAAAATAAAAACCAGTGTAAATGTTTCACCACTCTCAAAACTTAATATATTTGGCCCCAATAAAATAAAGTTTTTTGATATTATAAGTGTTGGGGAGTGCTTAGTATAATGTGAACAGACTATATACAAGTACAAGACAGGGAGAGTGATATAATACAGTACACAATAAAAATTCCTAAAAAAGTTTTTAGAAATATTTTCTTTTAATGTTTGTGAATTTTCCTGTAACTGTATCGCTAACCTCACAATTTTTAAACTATACAAAGAATATTAGTTCTCGAGACATGGAGCACACGAAGACAGTCAGCATGCTGAAGACTGCAAAGAAAACGCCATAGTCACAATTGTTAATGATATCATGTCACCATATTTAAAAAAATGTCAGGGAAAAGAGGTAATAGTTTTTTAAATTCAAGGTTTAGCATTTCAAAGAACCAGCTGTCTCAACAAGTCAAATTCCTACTTCTGGCTAATATCCTCAAGGCAGTGAAATACTGCTATCTGTAAATTAAGATACAAGTGGTAAAGTCAGCATGACGACAGCTGAATGAGAAATAATCTCTTTAGATAAGTTACAATCAAATTACTATCCACTGTTATACACAGCCACATGTGCCACACAGCACAAAATAATGTTCAGTTATTCTCAATGGTAGGTCAGTGACACCTAACTTCCCACTTGTTGACTTATCATGGTTCTGTACAATCAAACAGCAAATCAAGCCAAGAAAGTCTCATAAAGTGTAATTATCAGAACATAGCCAGAACATACATTTTATTAAAATTTATGTTCGGTTTTACATTTTGCTGACAGCGAGGTCATTAGAGTGTGAGTGAGAGATTTTTGGTCAGCGCTTAACAGCGAGGTCTTTAGCGCTGGTGAGGGGCGACGTGATGTGAGTGAAGAGTAACCCCGGAATGAATGGGTGGGGGAAACTAGAGATCCCCGAGAAAACCTGCCGACCAGTGGCATTGTCCAGCACGATTCCCACAAGCGAAAATCCGGGGATCGACCACGCCGGGAATCGAACCCGGATCGCCTTGGTGGGAGGCGAGAGGTCTGACCCAGAGGCCCCACGAGGTCATTAGAGATGGTGACATTTACACGGTAGGCAGCCGGGCACCTTAAAGTAAGTATTCAACTTGTTCACAAGAATTGGTGGTCTTAACTACCTTGCCATATAAAGATAATACGCAAGAAAATGACAACTTCATGGAGTAAGAACAATTGTGACACCTCGCAAAATAAACCATGTGTGACACGCCAAAATAGCAGTGCCTACAAGAAAATGTTAAGATCAAGAACACAATTATTAGGAACTGTACCACAAATTAAAGATAATTTACAGAATATTGCAAATTAATAACAGTGAAGTCAGGAAGTTTATCACTTTCTGAATTATACAGTAGAGATATGCAATTTTGTCGGTGCTTTGTTATAAGATCTGATAACTAAAGCTGGAGTTGGAGGTTCGATTCAGAAACTATTTAGAATGACCAGTATGATTATGGCTAGAGAAGACAAGCTATTGTGGCCTGGCCAGAACATTCAATGCCAGGTTTTTAGCTCTGAAAAGGATAAATAGGCTACATTCACATTTTTGTTGGCATTTGATTTTTCACCTACTGTATGAAAAATGTATTTACAAAGTATGATTTAATGAAAATGTAACATTTTAAATGCCTGTCAAAATGCACCTGTCGTGCCACTAGTCATATACTAGGTACCCCAGCAGCCGTGTTTGTCTACTGCAGCAGTGATGCACAGCTAAGAAAATACCACTTGAAGGGAGTAACGGAATGCTAAAATAGTGTGAAGTATAGAGAAACCAAAAAAATATATATATACATATATAAAACTAGCAGAACCAGACAGACAGCCTGTCAGTATATATATAAAATTAATGGTGAATTGCGAACACCCCCATCCCCACCCTATATTCCATAAGGGGAAGATGGGTATAAAAGTTGATGCTCTGCAGCACCATCTAGTGGTTGTAGCAAAATTGAAATCGCTAAAATATTCTCAGTGTTAAAATATCTATGCATACCAATTTCCATGGCGAATTGGTTGAATGGTATAGAAGTTGATCTACTGCAGCACCATACAGGCCTACTGGTGAGTTAGAGTAAAATGGAAAGCATAAAAACCTTCTCCATGAAAAAATACACATATGAACCGAGTTTAAATATGACAAGTTGTATGATGTCAGAGTTTATTGATCTCATATATATCAACAGCCATTTCATTTATAAAGGCTGTCCAGAAACAACAGCATAATATGCTCACCAAGCAAATCCTTGGCTAAATTGAAGATGAAAATGTAAGTGGCAAAATGCTGTACAATGATGTTTTACATGGACAATGAGGCAACACAAAGAAAGTTCCCTCTTGTGCTCTATATCCACGTATTATTTTATTTAAGTTACGTCAAGTAAACGTAGAACCATGTTTGGGCTGCTCAGGATCTTAAACCTGCACCCATATTATGCAGGGAAGATGTCTGTGGAGCGCAAGAGGGGACTGACTGAAGTGCTATGTTGCCACATTGTGCATGTAAAATGTAATTGTACAACATTTTGCCACCAACATTTTCGTCTCACAGTTAGCCTAAGATTTACATGGTGTTGTAATTATGTGGTTGCTTCTGCACACACTGTATAAATTGTACAACAGTGTACTAGTGTATCTTGCAAAATACCTTACAAAAAACAATTGTTACATAGTTTCAAAAAACCAAATTAAGAGGAATACTTGATTTCACACAGTTAGGTGAGATAAAGGTTATTGCCAAATTCATTTTCGTCTGCAAAGACACAAGTGATTTAGTTTTCAATATGTACAGTAATTTTCAGAGAAATAAACACAAGACAGCCAATTGTATTGTGCAGACTGTAGGGAAAAAAATTACAATAGAGCATTTCACGCTTATTGCAGTACTGAGTTATATGGGCTCTTGCTCTCTCATTTCAATGCACAGTAAGTTCCATAGGCACTATCCTTGTTAAGATGAGCACTGTTGCTAAACATCCACAAATTTCATATTGTTACTTTGATCTTCTTAAAGTTTCCACATACTGTACAACATAGAAACGTGCATCGGATGATATATTTGGTTTGTAATTTGCACCATTATAAGGGTTTAAAAAATTGAAAACAAAAACTTTGTACTTACACTGTCTTTATGCATCATTAAATATACTATGATCTTTGAAAGAACTGGGCAATGGAAGTCCATGACTGGCTCTTTGACAGTAATTTACTTCGCAATGGAATATGTCCAAGCAACTAAATCCAGTTAAATATATCACATCATAACTTCAGAACTGATTGCGAAGTAGTATTAAAATTTTTATGGTGCTTATCTTCATACATCTGAACACCAATGAAATCTTTGTTAAATATATCACAATTTTTTTCTGGCCATATGTGTGTTTACAGAATGAAAAATTAGAAAGTTGGTCAGTGAATTATTTAACCTTTGAAGTTAGATGGGAGATGAAAGTAAGAAAGTTGTTCATAAAAAGCTGAATTAATTCTTAAATGTAACACTGCTACAATAGCTTTAACTGGCTCTCTTGTAACTGGCGTGAAATGTGTTGCATATCAGGTCAATGCACTCGCCCGTCAAACCAAGACATCCGTCAGGCTCTCAAAGTTCCGTTATCTTTACTGACTGTGAAGTATTGTAATGGTAGGGTCGTAGAGAACATACAGTCTTCTTTTAGTCAGCAGATTTTTTTCCATCCAATATCTTTAACTAGTCCAGGACTGCACCTGTGTCTCACTGCCACTAAATTTGTTGTATGCAGTGACTGATTTCGGAACAAGAATTTTGTTAATGTGCGTTTTTTGCTAACATTTATTTATATTGAGGGTAAAACATCCAAAAAGATACATTATAAATAGGTTGTGAGGGAGGGAGCGAAATACTGAATATATTCCAGAATTTTTCATATACGTTCCATTAACACAATTAAAGAAGCTTCCACAGTAAACAGCTGTTCCAAACAAAACATTTTTTTCTCTTAAGAAGAAACAACAGCAACATGGTACCTCGGACTAACCTGCAAAGTTGAAATCGAAAATGAAAGGCAAACAAAATTCCCCTAAATAATATAAGCCAAGATTGATAACTTCTGTTTCTTGTGTGATTGTTATTATTATTATTTTGGTTTATTTAAATGCATTAATATTAAATTTACTTGAAACAGATCAAGTATATTAAAATACACAACATAGGCTACACATTTATAGAATATATAATACTAAATTTCTGGGCATTTACACAGATCATGAGTTAAACTGGATAGAACATACAAATATATGCAAAAAAAAAAAAAAAAGGCACCAGAATGTTCTAGCCTTATAAATTTCAAGACGGTTTTAAATAAAGAAAACATGAAAATTATTTATAACTCATTGTTTGAGACTCTCTTAAGATATGACAACATATTCTGGGGAAATCTCCTCATGCAAAAATTGTTATTAGTCTAAATGTTGTGAGAATTTGTTTATTGTTGTTATACTGTCTAGGTGACAAATATCTAATAGTATCTGCTCTCGTTTAAAGTTGAAATAAAAAAGTTTCACAAAAATAGTTGTTTCTTTTATAGAACTCACACTTTACATGAGATTTTAGGCAAAGTTGATAATGACAAAAAAAAAAAAAACAGATTTTCCAGTTTATACACATCTGGTTTTCCATCATCAATTTCTTAATCATTGACACTACCCCAACAACATTCTTGTCTTCAGACAGATGCTACTCCTAAAACGAAACCTCGAGTTTTATCGGGAGTAGCTATAATTAATAATAGGCAGCCTATGTGATAATTATTTGTTTACGAATTGCTTATCATTACTAAGCCAATTAATTCATACCAGTGGAGTACATGAACTGTTTCATATTTTAAAGTAATATAAGAATGTGATTAGATACATGTTTTGAAGCTTAATATTATACCAACAACAATGACAAATTATAAAAATGTAAAATATAGTCTTCTAGTACTCAAAATTATGAA
The DNA here is from genome assembly GCA_003012365.1 of Medauroidea extradentata. Lineage (NCBI taxonomy): Eukaryota > Metazoa > Arthropoda > Insecta > Phasmatodea > Phasmatidae > Medauroidea > Medauroidea extradentata. The sequence goes on from PNEQ01012484.1 coordinate 18,678, forward strand.
GTAGTAAACTGAAAAGGGCTGAACGGAAAATTGTTTTGCTTTGCAGGTATAAACTCCTGTTGGTATGTAACCAATCCCCACAGAAAAAGTTTTGTGGTTCAAACTGGTTAAAAAGTTGTGGACACTCAAATATCTTCAAAAATCACTTCAGGCTTTCAGAAGTTTAAAAATAACCATTACTTATATCATGTGTCGTACAAAGGTCTTTAAACATCAAACATTTCTATGTTTTGTATTAGTAGCATGAGAAATAGTCTTTCACCTTGCACACTCAATTTATCATTATTTTACACACTTTATGAAAAAAAAAAAAATTCTCAAAATTGAAACACTTGCAGTTATCAAAAAAAGTTATACGTTTTTAAATTTGTTAAGTTCAAAATGTAACTTATTAATCAATCTAAATTCAGTATCATGCTGAAAAGTGACAGTTCATAACTTGTAATTCCCCGGTATGCATAAATGTTTCATCTTGAAGCATTAAGGTTACCAAAAATTTATATAAGCTTAAAAATCCATTTTCTATATTGTTAGCAAGCCTGCCTACATGTCTGGTGTTGTGAGATTGTTAGCTGGAGAGGCTAGGTCTTCAGCTGAACATGCACGGACCTGGTATAAGCGAGTTTCAACCTGCTCGTTCATGAGTCTGGTAGAGGAAATGTTTGATGCTCTGTGTCTTAGTCTGTTGTGAGCTTCTGTCCAGTATAGTCTTGTTGTAGAAGATCTTTCTGTTGAGTTGTGTCTTGGAACCTTTATTTTGTACATAATATTGTAATGTATCTTAAAAGGTAAACAAGTGCTAGTAAGTTTTTAAGAAATTTCCAAGTTTAAGACTGAAATGTGTTCCATTGGCACATTGTTGACAGACAGTTGCGATAACAATTCATATGGTAAGTCAATTATCAAATATGTGTCTGATTATTCTTCCGGAGACATTGCTTTACTGAAAAGGAGACTCAGGTGCGAAGATGTAAATACTTTATGCACTTACCATCATAAAAGATTTGTCGACAAATATCATCATTTATTTGAGGTAGCTGTTGTGATCCTTTTTCATGCCACAAGAAAGCTATAAAAAACAATTAAGAGAAATCAGTTTAGAACTAAGTAATACACACCCAGGCTTGTTACTTACACCAGGCAAGTCCATTTGTTGTTCTTGCTTAAAAAGGCTTAGCTGTGAAGGAAGTGAAGAACATGAAGACAGTGAAGAATTATTTTCTAGTCCTGAGGCTGCCATTACATCTGTAAATGAAGCTGCTAGCTCACTGGGTGTCTCACCAATAAAAATTACGAAGCTCAGTGATAAAAAAACACTCAGAAGTGGAAAAAACAGTAACCAAATTTTCTAAAGCAGTTAAACAAACATTGCTTGGCTCATTTCATGTCCCGAATTTCAAGGAAAGTAATGAGGCAGTCAGTCTTGAAAGTGACGATATGGTCTACTTAATTGAAAGTATTAAACAAAGATTAAAGATATGTACTTCAAATGCTGAGAAAATAAAGGTAATAAGTGTGGCACCTAAAAGTTGGACGATTGAGAAAACTGCTAAAGAGTTTGGAGTTTCTGTCTACCTTGTTAGAAAAACCCAGGACCTTGTGAAAGAATTTGGAATCATACCTGAAGTAAACTTGAAGAAGCCAGGTAAAACTTTGTCACAGGACACTGTAGATTTGATCACCCAGTTTTATGAAAAT
>PNEQ01012485.1:0-20276 GCA_003012365.1 Medauroidea extradentata
GGATACACCAGCTATTCCTGTGACACAACATGGTTACATCACAAGAGTGAGGAACACAAGCTGTCCCTGTGTCACAACAAAGCTACATCACAAGAGTAGGGAACACCAACTGTACCTGAGCTACTAACAGGGCTACGTCACAAGAGTGGTATATACCAGTTGTACCTGTGACACAACTTGGGTACGTCACAATAGTGGGGAACACCAACTGTACCTGTGGCAAAACATGGCTACATCACAAGACTGGGGAACAACAGCTTAACCTGTGCTTCTAACAGGGCACGTCTATGAGTAAGAAATACCAGCTGAACCGGTGAACCAACATGGGTACGTCACAAGAGATGGGTACACCAGCTATACCTGTGACCTAACAGGGCTACATAACAAGAGCGGGGAACACCTGCTGTACGTATGACACTACTTGGGTACATCACAAAAAGGGGAAACACCTGCTGTACCTGTGACACTACATTACTATGTCACAAAAGTTTGAAACAACAGCTGTACATTTGCCTCAACATGGCTAAGTCACAAAAGTGGGGAACATCAGCTGTACCAGTGACACAGAATGGCTACGTCAAAAGAGTGGGATACACAAACTGTACATGTACCACCAACATGGCTACGTCACAATAGTACGGAACAACGTCTGTACCTGTGCCACCAACATGGCTACGTCACAAGAGTGGGGAACACCAGCAGTACATGTGCCACAACATGTCTACGTCACAAGAGTTGGAACACCAGCTATACCTGTGCCACCAACATGGCTACGTCACAAAAGTGGGGAACGCCAACAGTACATGTGACACAACATGGCTAAGTCACAAGAGTGGAGTACACCAGCTGTACCTTTGACACAACATGGCTACATCATGTGAGTTGGGAACACCAGCTGTACCTGTGACACAATGTAGCTACATCACAAGAGTGGTGAACACCAGTTGTACCCGAGCTACTAACAGGTCTTCATCACAAGAGTGGGAAACGCCAGAAGTACCTGTGCCTCAACAGGGCTACATCACAAGAGTAAGATATTCCAGCTATACCTGTGACACAACATGGGTACGTAACAATAGTGGGATCACCAGCTGTGCCTGTGACGCAACATGGCTACATCATAAGTGTGGGGAACAATAGCTATACCTGTGCCACAACATGGGTACATCTCAAGAGTGGAGAACACCATCTGTACCTGTGACACAACCTGGCTACATCACAAGAGTGGGGAACACCAGCTGTCCATGTGACACAACATAGGTACATCACAACAGTAGGGTACACCAGATATACCTGTGACAAAACAGGGCTTCATCACAAGAGTAGGAAACACCAGCTGTACCGGTGACACAACATGGGTACTAATCAAGAGTGGGGAAAACTAGCTCTACTTGTGACACAACATGTCTATGTCGCAAGAGTTGGGTACACCAGCTGAACTTGTGTCACAACATGGCTACGTCACAAGAATGGGTAACACCAGCTGTACCTGCGACACTACTTCGCTACGTCAGAAGTGTTGGGTACACCAGCTGTACATGTGCCACAACATGGCTACGTCACAAAAGTGGAGGACACCAGCTGTACCTGTACTACTGACAGGGCTACGTCACAAGAGTGGTGTACACCAGTTGTACCTGTGACACAACATGGGTACGTCACAATAGTGGAGAACACCAGCTAAACCTGTGACACAACATGGCTACATCACAAGCGTGGGGAACGCCAGCAATACCTGTGACACAACATGGGTACATCTAAAGAGTGAAGAATACCAACTGTACCTGTGACACAACCTGGCTACATCACAAGAGTGGGGAACACCAGCTGTCCATGTGACACAACCTTTTTACACAAGAGTGGGAAACAACAGCATTACCAGTGCCACAGCATGGCTTTTTCACCAGAGTGGGGTCCACCAGCTGTTCCTGTGCCAGAGCATGGCTACGTCACAAGAGTTGGGAACACCACCTGTCCCTGTGACACAAAATGTTAACGTCACAAGCGTCGGGAACAATAATTGTACTTGTGACACCACATGCCTATGTCGCAAGAGTTGGGTACACCAGCTGTACTTGTGCCACAACATGGCTACGGCATAAGAATGGGTAACACCAGCTGTACCTGCGACTCAACATCGCTACGTCAAAAGAGTGTGGTACACCAGGTGTACATGTGCCACAACATGGCTTCGTCACAAGAGTGGGTATTAATAATTGTACTTGTGACACAACATGTCTATGTCGTAAGAGTTGGGTACACCAGCTGTACTTGTGCCACAACATGGCTACGTCACAAGAGTGGGTAACACCAGCTGTAACTGCGACACAACATCGTTACGTCAAAAGAGTTGGGTATACCAGCTGTACATGTGCCACAACATGGCTACGTCACAAGAGTGGGAAACAATAGTTGTACTTTTGACACAACATGTCTATGTCGCAAGATTTGGGTACACCAGCTGTACATGTGCCACAACATGGCTACGTCACAAGAGTGGGAAACAATAGTTGTACTTTTGACACAACATGTCTGTGTCGCAAGATTTGGGTACACCAGCTGTACTTGTGCCTCAACATGGCTACGTCATAAGAGACGGTAACACCAGCTGTACCTGTGACACAACATCGCTACGTCACAAGTGTGGGGCGCCACCTGCTGTACATGTGCAAAAACATGGCTACGTCCCAAGAGTGGGTAACAACAGCTGTACCTGTGACACAACATAGCTACATCACAAGAGTGGGGTACACCAGCCTTTCTATGTGCCACAACATCGCTACGTCACAAGAGTGGGGAACACCAGCTGTAACTGTGACACAACGTGGTTACATCACAAGACTAAGGTACACCAGCTAAACTGTGTCATATCATGGGTACTTCACAAGAGTGGGGCACACCAGCTATACCTGTGACACAACAGGGCTACGTACCAAGATTGTGAAACACCAGCTGTACCTGTGACACAACATATCTACGTCACAAGATTAGGGAACATCAGCTGACCCTGTGACACAACATAGCTACGTCAAATGATTGGGGTACACCAGCTGAACCTGTTACACAAAAGGGATACATCACAATAGTGCAGAACATCAGCTGAAACTATGACAAAAATGGCTACATCACAAGAGAGGGGAACACTAGCTGTCGCTGAGAATTAGCATGGCTACATCACAAGAGTGGGGAATACCAGCTGTACCTGTGCTACAAACAGGGCTACATCACAAGAGTAGTGTGCACCATCTGAACCTGTGACACAACATGCGTACGTCACAAGAGTGGGGAACACCAGCTGTAACTGTGATACAACATGGCTACATAAGCAGAGTGGGGAACACCAGCTGTAACTGTGCTACAGCATGGCTACATAAGCAGAGTGGGAAGCACCAGCTATACCAGTGACATAACATGGGTACGTCACAAGTGTGGGATACACCAGCTATACCTGTGATACAACGGGGCTATGTCACAAGAGTGGGGATCAGTAGCTATACCTGTAACACTACATTAGATCACCACAAGTGTGGTGAACACAACATATACCTGTGACAAAACATGGCTACATCACAATAGTCGGGTACACCAGCTGTCCTTGTGTAACAACATAGCTACATCACAAAAGTGGGGAGCACCAGAGGTACCTGTGCTTCTAACAGGGCTATTTCACAAGAGTGGGATTCACCAGCAATACTTGTGACCTAACATGGGTACCTCACAAGAGTGGAGAACACCAGCTGAACCTGAGACACAACATGACTACATCACAAGAGTGGGGAACACCAGCAATCCCTGTGTCACAAAATAGATAAATCACAAGTGTAGGTTACACTATCTGTACCTGTGACACAACATGGCTACATCAATATTGGGGAACACCAGCTGTCCCTGTGACACAATATGTCAATGTCACAACAGTTGGATAGGCCAGCTGAACCTGTGCTACAACAGGGCTAAATCACAAGAGTGGGGAACAACAGCTGTCCCTGTGAAACTACATGGCTACATCAAAAGAGTGCGGATCTGCAGTTGTCCTTGTGACACAACATTTTAATGTCACAAGAGTGGGCTACACCAGCTGTACCTGTGCCACAACAGGGCTACATCACAAAAGTGGGGTACACCAAAGTTTATCTGTGACCCAACATAGGTACGTCACAAGAGTGCTGTACACCAGCTATACCTTTGCCACAACGGGGCTTCATCACATGAGTGGGAAACACAAGCAGTACCTGTGCATCAACAGGGCTACATTACAAGAGTGGGGAACACCAGCTGTACCTGGGACACAACATGGGTATGTCATAAAAGTGGGGAACACGCGGTGTACCTGTGACCCATCATGGCTGCATCACAAAAGTGGAGACTTCCAGCTATACCTATGACACAAAATGGGTACATCACAATAGTGGGATACACCAGCTATTCCTGAGTCACAACATGGTTTCATCACAAGTGTGGGGAACACAAGCTGTCCCTGTGACACAACAAAGCTACATCAATAGAGTAGGGAACACAAGCTGTACCTGAGCTACTAACAGGGATACGTCACAAGAGTGGTATACACCAGTATTACCTATGACAAAACATGGTTACGACACAATAGTGGGGAACACCAGCTGTACCTTTGACACAACATGGCTACATCACAAGACTGGGGAACAACTGCTGTACCTATGAAACTAAATGGGTACATCACAAGAGTAGGTAACACCAGCTGTACCTGCGACACAACATCGCTACCTCAAAAGAGTGGGATACACCAGCTGTAGTTGTGCCACAACATGGCTATGTCACAAGTGTAGGTATCAATAGTTGTACTTGTGACACAACATGTCTATGTCGTAAGAGTTGGTTACACCAGCTGTACTTGTGCCACAACATGGCTACGACACAATAGTGTGTAACAATAGTTGTACTTGTGACACAACATGTCTATGTCGCAAGAGTTGAGTACACCAGCTGTACTTGTGCCACAACATGGCTACATCACAAGAGTGGGTGACAACATCTGTACCTGCGACAAAACATTGCTACGTCACAAGAGTGTGTAACAATAGTTGTACTTGTGACACAATATGTCTATGTCGTAAGAGTTGGGTACACCAGCTGTACATGTGCCAGAACATTGTTACGTCACAAGAGTGACTAACAACAGCTGTACCTGTGACAAAACATCGCTACGTCAAAAGAGTGGGGTACACCAGGCTGCACATGTGGCACATCAAAGCTACGTCACAAAAGTGGGAGACACCAGCCTTACGTGTGACACAACATGGCTACATCACAAGAGTGGCACACGAGCTGCAAATTTGACACAACATGGTACCGTCAAAAGTAAGGAACACCAAGTGTCCCTGTTTAACCACATATCAACGTTATAGATGTGGAGGAAATTAGCTATACCTGTTTCACAAAATTACTACGTCACAAGTGTTAGGAACTCCAGCAGTACCTGTTACACAACATGGCAACGTCACAAGAGTGGGGTACACCAGACTTTCCATGTGCCAAAACATCGCTACGTCACAAGATTGGGAAACACCAGCTGTACTTTTGACACAGCATGGCTACGTCACAAGATTGGTAAAACCAGGTGTACATGTGCTACAACATGGCTACCTCAAAAAGTGGGGTACAGCACCTGTAACTGTGACACAACATGTCAACGTCACAAGAGTTAGGAACACCAGCTGTACCTGTGACACAACAAGGTTTCGTCTAAAGTGGGGAACATTAGCTGTCCCTGTGACACAATATGCCAACGTCAACAGTATGGGTGACATCAGCTATACCTATGCCACAACATGTCAATGTCACAAGAGTTCTGTACCTGTGACAAAACATGTCAACTTCACAAGGGTGGGAACACTAGCTGTATCTGTGTCACAACATTGTTACGTCGAAAGTAAGGAACATCAGCTGTCCATGTGACACAACAAGTCAACGTCACAAGGGTGGGGGCATCAGTTATGCCTGTGCCAGTACATAGCTACGTCTGAAGAGTGGGGAACAACACCTGTATTTGTTACAAAACATGTCTATGTCAGAAGAGGAGGGTACACCAGCTGTACATGTACCACATCATTGCTACGCCACAAGAGTAGGTAGCACCAGCTGTCCCTGTGACACAACTTGGCTACATCACAAGAGTGGGGAACACCAGCTGTCTCTGTGACACAAAATTGATACATCACAAGGGTGGAGAATACAATATGTTGCTGTGACACATAATGGCTGCATCACAAGAGTGGGGAACAACAGCAGTCCCTGTGACACAACATGTCAATGTAACAAGACTGGGGTTCATCAGCTGTACTTGTGACACAACAGGGCTTCATCACAAGAGTGTTGAACACCAGCTGCCCCTGTGACACAACATGGCTACAACACAAGCGTGGGTAACACCAGCTGTCCCTGTGACACAACATGGCTACATCACAAGAGTGGAGAACACCAGCTGTACCTGTGACACAACATGGCTACGTCACAATAGTGGGGTACATTATCTGTACATGTGCCTCCAAAGTGACTACATCAAGAGTGGGGAACACCAGCAGTCCCTGTAAAACAACATGTCAATGTCACATGAGTGGGGTACACAAGCTGTATCTGTGCCACAACAGAGCTCCATCACAAGAGTGGGGAACACCCGTTGACCCTGTGACACAACATGGCTACATCACAAGAGTGGAGAACACAAGCAGTACCTGTGCTATAAACATGGCTACGTCATAAGAGTGGCATACACTAGCTATACCTGTGACACAACATTGGTACGTCACAAGAGTGGGAAACACCCGCTGTACCTGTGACACAGCATGGCTACACAAGCAGAGGGGGGAACACCAGCTATATCAGTGACATATCATGGGTATGTCACAAGAGTGGGATACACCAGCTATACCTATGATATAATAGGGCTACGTCACAATGTTGGGATACACCAGCTATACATGTGACACAACATAGGTACGTCACAAGAGTGAAGAACACTAGTTGTCCCTGTGACACAAAATGGCTACATCACAAGAGTCGGGAACACAATTTGTACCTGTGACACAACATGGCTACATCACAAGAGTGGGGAACAACAGCAGTCCCTGTGACACAACATGTCAATGTAACAAGACTGGTGTTCGACAGCTGTACTTGTGGCACAAAAGGGCTACATCACAAGAGTGTTGAACACATGCTGTCCCTTTGACACAACATGGCTACAACACAAGTGAAGGAAACACCTGCTGTCCCTGTGACACAACATTGCTACAACACAAGAGTGGAGAACACTGCTGTGCCATTGACAAAGCATGGCTACGTCACAAAAGAGGGTTACACCCGCTGTACCTGTGACATAATGTGGCTACGTCACAATAGAAGTGTACACCAGCTGTACCTGTGACACAACATTTCTACGTCACAATAGAAGGGTACACCAGGTGTACCTGTGCCAAAACTGGGCTACATCACAATAGTGGGGAACACCAGCTGAACCTGTCCTATTACATGACTACGTCTCAAGAGTGGGATACAACTGCTGTACCTGTGACACAACATGACAATGTCTCAAGAGTTGGGAACAAGAGCTGTACCTGTGACACAACATGGCTACGTCACAAGAGTGTGAACACCAGCTGTAAATTTGCTATAACATGGCTACTTCTAAAGATTGGGGTACACCAGCTGTACATGTGCCACAACATGGCTACATCACAAGAGTGGGTAACAATAGTTGTACTTGTGACACAACATGTCTATGTCGCAAGAGTCGGGTACACCAGTTGTACATGTGCCACAACATGGCTACGTCACAAGAGTGTGTAACACCAGCTGTACATGCGATACAACATCGCTCCATCAAAAGAGTGGGGTACACCAGCTGTACATGTGCCACAACATGGCTACGTCACAAGAGTGGGTAACAATACTTGTACTTGTGACACAACATGTCTATGTCGCAAGAGTTGGGTACGCCATCTGTACTTGTGCCACAACATGGCTACGTCACCAGAGTGGGTAACACCAGCTGTACCTTCGACTAAACACCGCTACGTCAAATGAGTCGGGTACACCAGCTGTACATGTACAAGTAGGTTACACTAGTTATACTTGAGACAAAACAAGGGTATGTCACAAGAGTGAGAAACCCCAGCTCTACCTGTGCAAAAACATGTCTTTGTCACTAGAGTGGGGTTTACCAGCTGTACCTGTGACACAACTTGGGTATGTCACAAGAGTGGGGAACGCCAGCTGTGCCTGTGAAACAACATAGCTACATCACAAGAGTAGGGAACACCAGCTGTACCTATGACACTACTTCGGTACATCACGATAGAGGGGTACACCAGAAGTACCTTTGACACAACATGGGTATGTCTCAAGAGTGGGGAACACCAGCTGTACCTGTAACACTTCATGGATACTTCACAAGAGTGGGGATCAACCGCTGTCCCTGTGACACAACCAGCTAAATTAAAGTGTGGGGAACACCAGCTTTACCTGTGTTTCTAACAGGGCAACGTCACATGAGTGGGAAATAACAGCAGTACCGGTGACACAACATTGATACGTCACAAGAGTGGGGTACACCAGCAATACCTGTGACACAACAGGGCTACGTCACATGAGTGGGGAATACCTGCTGTACCTGTGACACTACATGGGTACGTCTCAAGAGTGGGAACAACAGCCGTACCTGTGACACAACATGGGTATGTTACAAGAGTGGCATACACCAGCTGTACCTGTGACACGACATGGCTAAATCACAAGAGTGGGGAACACCAGCTGTGCCTGTGACACAACATAGCCAAATCACAAGAGTGGGGAACACCAGCTGTACTTGTGCTACTTACAGGGCTACGTCGCAAGAGTGGGATACACCAGCTTTACGTGTGATACACTATGGGTAAATCTCAAGTGTGGGTAACACCAGCTATACCTGTGACACAACATGGCTACATCACAAGTTTGGGGAACACCAGCTGTCCATGTGACACAACATAGCTAAATCACAAGAGTAGGGAACACCAGTTGTACCTGTGCCACAAAATGGCTATGTCACAAGAGTTGGGAACACCAGCTTTACCTATGCCACAACATGGCTTTGTCACCAGATTGCGGTCCATTAGCTGTACATGTGCCACAGCATGGCTACGTCACAAGAGTAAGGAAATCCAGCTGTCCCTTTGACACAACATACTAACGTCACAAGAGTGTGGTACATCAGCTACACCTGTGCCACAACATGGCTACGACACAAGAGTAGGGAACAACAGTTGTACTTGTGACACAACATGCCTTTGTCGCAAAGGTTGGGTACACAGGCTGTACTTGTGCCACAACATGGCAACGTCACAAGAGAAGGTAACACCAGCTGTCCCTGTGAAACAACATGGCTACGTCAAAAGAGTGGAGAACACCAGCATTACCTGTGCTACAAACAGGGCTACGTCACAAGATTAGTGTACACCATCTGTACCTGTGACACAAAGTGGGTACGTCACAAGAGTGGGGAACACCAGCTCTAACTGTGATATAACATGGCTACATAAGCAGATTGGGGAATATTATCTATACCAGTGATATAACATGGGTACGTCACAAGAGTAGGATACACTAGCTATACCTGTGATACAACTGGGCTACGTCACAAGAGTGTAGCTCACTAGCTGTACCTGTGACACTACATGAGAACGTCACAAGAGTGGGGAACACCAGATGTACCTGTGACAAAACATGGCTACATCACAAGAGTGGGGAACACCAGCTGTCCCTGTGTCACAACATAGATACATCACAAGAGTAGGTTACATTAGCTGTACCTGTGACACAATATGGCTATATCAAATGTACCAGCTGTACATGTGACATAATATATGAATGTCACAAGAGTTGAGTACGCCAGCTGAACCTGTGCTACAACAGGGCTACATCACAAGAGTGGGGAGCACCATCTGTACTTGAGCCACAACAGGGCTACCTCACAAAAGATGGGAACAACAGCTGTCCCTGTGAAACAACATGGCTAATCTCAAAAGTAGGGAACAACAGCTGTACCTGAGCTACTAACAGGGCTACGTCACAAGAGTGGTAGACCCCAGTTGTACTTGTGACACAACATGGGTACGTCACAACAGTGGGGAACACCAGCTGTACCTGTGATTAAACATGGCTACGTCACTAGAATGAGGAAAAACCTCTATACCTTTGACACAACATGGGTACGTCACAAGAGTGGGATACACCAGCTATACCAATAACACAACATGGTTACTTCACAAGAGTGGTGTACACCATATGTCCCTGTGACACAACATAGCTACATCACAGAAGTGGGGAACTCCAGCTGTCCCTGTGACACAACATGTCAATTTCACAAGAGTGGGCTAAACCCGCTTTACCTGTGCCACAACAGGGCTACATTACAAGAGTAAGGATCACCAGCTGTACCTGGGACACAACATGGGTATGTCACAAAAGTGGGGAACACGTGCCGTACCTGTGACCCATCAGGGCTGCATCACAAAATTGGAAACTACCAGCTATACCTATGACACAACATGGGTACATCACAATAGTGGGATACACCATGCTATTCCTGAGACACAACATGGTTACATCACAAGAGTGAGGAACACAAGCTGTCCCTGTGACGCATAAAAGCTACATCACAAGAGTGGGGAACACAATCTGTACCTGAGCTACAAACAGGGCTACGTCACAAGAGTGGTATACACCATTTGAACGTGTGACACAACTTAAGTACGTCACAATAGTGGGGAACACCAACTGTACCTGTGACACTACATGGCTACATCACAAAAATGGGGAACAACAGATATACCTTTGACACAACATGGATACATCACAAGAGTGGGATTCACCAGCTATAGCACTGACACAACATGGGTACTTCACAAGAGTGGTGTACACCAGCTGTCCCTGCGACTCAACATGGCTACATACCAAGAGTGGGGAACACCAGCTATACCTGTGCTTCTAACAGAGCAACGTCTATGAGTGGGAAATACCAGCTGAACCGGTGAACCAACATGGGTACGTCACAAGAGTGGAGAACACCTGCTGTACCTATGACTCTCCATGGGTTCCTCACAAGAGTGGGGAACACCAGCTGTCCCTGTGACACAACCTTTCCTCACACAAGAGTGGGAAACACCAGCTTTACCTGTGCCACAACATGGCTTTGTCACCAGATTGGGGTCCACCAGCTATACCTGTACCACAGCATGGCTACCTCACAAGAGTTGGGAACACCAGCTGTCCCTGTGACACAACATTTTAACGGCACAACAGTGGGGAAAAATTGTTGTACTTGTGACACAACATGTCTTTGTCGCAAGAGTTGGGTACACCAGCTGTACTTGTGCCACAACATGGCTACGTCACAAGAGTGGGTAACACCAGCTGTACCTGCGACACAACATTGCTACGTCACAAGAGTGGGGAACAATAGTTGTACTTGTGACACAACGTGTCTTTGTCGTAAGATATTGGTACACCACCTGCCAGAAAATGGTTACGTCACAAGAGTGATTAACATTAGCTGTACCTGCGACACAACATCGCTACGTCAAAAGAGTGTGGTACACCAGCTGTACATGTGTCACAACATGGCTACGTCACAAATGTGGGGGACACCAGCCTTACGTGTGACACAACATGGCTACATCACAAGAGTGGGGAACACGAGCTGCAAATTTGACACAACATGGATACGTCAAAAGGAGGGAACACCAAGTATCCCTGTTAAACAACATATCAACGTTAAAGGAGTGGAGGAAATCACCTATACCTGGTTTACAACATTACTACGTCATAAGTGTTAGGAACACCAGCAGTACCTGTGACACAACATGGCAACGTCACAAGAGTGGGGTACACCAGCTTTACCTGTGACACATAATGGCTAACTCACAAGATATGGGAGCACGAGAGGCACCTTTGACTCAACATGGTTACGTTAAAAGTAGGGAACACCAGATGTCCCTTTTTAACCACATATCAACGTTACAAGAGTGGAGGACATCAGCTAAACCTGTGCCACAACATGGCTACGTCACAAGAGTGGGTTACACCACCCTTTCCATGTGCCAAAATAATCGCTACGTCACAAGAGTGGGTAACACCAGTTGTACATTTGACACAACATCGCTACGTCACAAGATTGGGAACACCACATGTACATGTGCTACAACATGGCTACATCAAAAAGTGAAGTACACCACCTGTACCTGAGACACAACATTTCTACGTCACAAGGGTTAGGAACACCAGCTGTACCTGTGACACAACAAGGTTACGTCTAAAGTGGGGAACATTAGCTGTCCCTGTGACACAATATGTCAATGTCAACAGTATGGGGGACATCAGCTATACCTATGCCACAACATGGTTTCGTCACAAGAGTGGGGAACAACAGCTGTACTTGTGCACATTGTGTCTATGTCACAAGAGTGGGGAATACCAGCTGTACATGTAACACAACATGGCTACATCACAAGAGTGCGGTACAACTACTGTCCCTGTGATACAACATGGCTACATAAGCACAGTGGGAAACACCAGCTATACAAGTGACATTACATGGGTACGTCACAAGTGTCTGATACACCAGCCATACCTATGACACAACAGGGCTACGTCAAAAGAGTGCCGACCACCAGCTGTACCTGTGACACCAATTCGCTACATGACAAGAGTGGGATACACCAGCTGTACCTTTGACAAAACATGGTTACCTTACAAGTGGGGAATACCAGGTGTCCCTGCGACACCACATATCAACGTTACAAGAGTGGGGGACATCAGCTATACCTGTACCACAACATGGCTACGTCACAAGAGTGGGGTACACCAGCTGTATCTGTGACAAAACTTGGCTACGTCACAAGAGTCGGGAACACCAACTGTAACTGTCCTACAACATGACTACATCACAAAAGTGGGATACAACTGCTGTACCTGTGACACAACATGTCAATTTTACAAGAGTTGGGAACAACAGCTGTACCTTTGACAAAACATGTCAACTTCACAAGGGTGGGAACACTAGCTGTATCTGTGTCACAGCATTGTTACGTCGAAAATAAGGAACACCAGCTGTCCCTGTGACACAAAATGGATACATCACAAGGGTGGAGAACACAATATGTTGCTGTGACACAACATGGCTGCATCACAAGAGTTGGGAAGAACAGCTGTCCCTGTGACACAACATGGCTACGTCACAATAGTAGGGTACATTATCTGTACATGTTCCTCCAATGTAGCTACGTCAAGAGTGGGGAACACCAGCAGTCCCTGTAAAACAACATGTCAATGTCACATGAGAGGGGTACACCAGCTGTATCTGTGCCACAACAGATCTCCATCACAAGGATGGGGAACACCAGCTGACCCTGTGACACAACATGGCTACAACACAATAGTGGAGAACACCAGCAGTACCTGTGTTATAAACATGGCTACGTCATAAGAGTGGCATACACTAGCTACACCTGTGACACAACATTGGTACGTCACAAGAGTGGGGAACACCAGCTGTACCTGTGACACAACATTGCTACACAAGCGGAGTGGGGAACACCAGCTATATCAGGGACATATCATGGGTACGTCACAAGAGTGGGATACACCAGCTATACCTTTGGTATAACAGGGCTACGTTACAATGTTGGGATACACCAGCTATACCTGTGACAAAACATAGGTATGTCACAAGTGTGAAGAACTCCAGCTGTACCTGTGCCACAACATGGCTACGTCACAAGACAAAGGGAATACCAGCATTACCTTGAAACAACATTACTACGTCACAAGATTGGGTTACAACAGCTGTACCCGTGACACAACATCGTTACGGAACAAGTGTGCTGTTAACCAGCTGTACATGTGCTACAACATGGATACGTCACAAAAGTGGGGAACACCAACATTACCTGTGCCACTACATGGCTACGTTACAATATTTGGAACACCAGCTGTACCTGTGACACAACTTGGCTATGTCACAATAGTGGGGTACACCAGCTCCACCAGTGACTCAACATGTCAATGTCACAAGAGTGGGGAACATATGCTGTACCTGTGACACAACATGGCAACATCACTAGGGCGGGTAACTCCAGCTAACCCTGTTACACAACATATCGACACACAAGAGTGGGGAACACCAGCTGTACATGTGATATTAACAGTACTACGTTTCAAGAGTGGCATAAAACAGCTATACCTGTGACAAGACATTGGTACATCACAAAAGTGAGGAAACACCAGCTGAACCTGTGATTCATCATGGCTACATCACAAGAGTGTGGAACACCAGCTGTACTTGTTCCACAACATATCTACGTCACAAGAGTGGGAAAAACCAGCTTTACTTGTGCCAAAACATGGCTTTGTCACCAGAGTGGGGTTTACCAGCTGTACCTGTGCCACAACATGTTTACGTCACAACAGTGGGGAACAATAGCTGTACATTTGTCACAACATGTCTATGTCGCAAGAGTTGGGTACACCAGCTGTACTTGTGCCACAACATGGCTACGTCACCAGAGTGGAAAACCCCAGCTGTACCTGCGACACAACATCCCTACGTCAAAAGAGTCGGGTACTATAGCTGTTCATGTGCCACAACATGGCTTCGTCACAAGAGTGGGGAACAATATTTGTACTTGTGACACAACATGTCTATGTCGCAAGAGTTGAGTACACCAGTTGTACTAGTGCCACCACATGGCTACGTCACAAGAGTGTGTAACACCAGCTGTACCTGCGACACAAAATCACTACGTCAAAAGAGTAGGATACACCAGCTGTCCCTGTTACTTAACATAGCTACGTTAAATGATTTGGGTACACAAGCTGAACCTGTGCCACAACAAGAATACATCACAAGAGTTTGGAACACCAGCTGTTACTGTGACAAATATGGCTACAACCCAAGAGAGGGGAACCCCTGCTGTCCCTGTGAAACAACATGGCTACGTCACAAGAGTGGCATACACCAGCAGTACCTGTGCTTCAACAGGGCTACATTGCAAGAGTGGGGAACACCAGCTCTACCTGTGCTTCTAACAGGGCAACGTCAAATGAGTGTGAATCACAAGCTGTAACGCTGACACAACATGGGTACGTCAAAAGAGTGGGGAATACATGCTGTACCTGTGACACTACATGAGTACGTCACAAGAGTGGCGAACACCAGCTGTACCTTTGACACATCATGGCTAAATCACAAGATTAGGGAACACCAGCTGTGCCTGTGACACAACATAGATACATCAAAATTGTGGGGAACACCAGCTCTACTTGTGCTACTTACAGGGGTACATCATAAGAGTGGGATTCACCTGCTAAACCTGTGACATATCATGGGTACTTCACAAGAGTAGGATACACCAGTAATACCTTTGCCACAACAAGGCTTTATCTAAAGTGTTGGATACACCCGCGTACATGTGCCTCAACAGGGCTACATTACAAGAGTGGGGAACTCCCACTGTACCTGGGACACAACATGCTTACGTCATAAAAGTAGGGAAAATCGTGCCGTACCTGTGACACATCATGGCTACATCACAAAAGTGGAGACTACCAGCTATACCTATGACACAACAAGGGTACATCACAAGAGTGGGATACACCAGCTATACCTGTGACACAACATTGTTACATCACAAGAGTGGGGAACACAAGCTGTCCCTGTGACACAACATCGCTACATCACAAGAGTGGGCTACAAGAGCTATACCTATGACACAAGATGTGTACAACACAAGTGTGGTATACACCAGCTATACCTGTGCAACAACATGGTTACATCACAAAATTTGGGGAACACAAACTCACCTTGCGACCCAACATAGCTACATCACAAGAGTGGGGAACACCAGCTGTACCTGCGCTACTGACAGGATTACGACACAATAGAGGTACACTAGCTGTACTTGTGATACAACATGGGGACGTCAGAGGAGTGGGGTAGCCCAGCTGTACCTGTGACACAACATGGCTACATCACAAGACTGAGGTACACCAGCTATACCTGTGACACATCATGGGTACTTCGTAAGAGTGGGCTACGCCAGCTAGAATTGTGACACAACAAGGCTTCATCACAAGGGTGGGGAACACCAGCTGTACCTGTGATACTACATGGATACTTCACAAGAACGGGGAACACCAGCTGTCCCTGTGACAAAACATAGCTTAATCACAAGAGTGGGGAACACCAGCTGTACCTGTACTTCTAACAGGACAACGTCCATGAGTTGGAAATACCAGCCGTACCTTTGACATAACATGGGTATGTCACAAGAGTGGCATACTACAGCTGTACATGTGACACCACATAGTTACATCACAAAACCTGGGAAACACCAGCTGTACTTGTGCTTCTTACAGGGCTACGTCACATAAGTGGGATTCTCCAGCTTTACCTGTGACACAACATGGGTACATCTCAAGAGTAGAGAACACAAAATGTACCTGTGACACAACATAGGTACATCTTAAGAGTGGAGAACACCAGCTGTACCCGTGAAACAACATAACTACATCACAAGAGTGGGAAGCACTAGCTGTAATTGTGGTACTTAGAGGTTAAGTCACAAGAGTAGGATTCAATAGCTATACCTGTCTCACAACATGGGTGCGTCTCAAGAGTAGAGATCACAAACTGCACCTGTGAAACAACATGGCTACATCCCAAGAGTGGGTAACACCAGCTCTCCCTGTGACACAACATATCTACACACAAGAGTGGGGAACACCAGCTGTACATGTGCTACTTATAGGGCTACGTCACAATAGTGGGATTCACCAGCTATACCTGTGACACAACATGGGTACATCTTAAGAGTGGAGAACACCAAATGTACCTGTGACACAACATAGGTACATCTCAAGAGTAGAGAACTCCAGGTGTCTCTGTGACACCACATATCAACGTTACAAGAGTGGGGGACCTCAGCTTAACCTGTGACAAAACATGTCAATGTCACAAGTGTTGGGAACAACAGCTGTACCTGTGACAAAAAATGTCAACTTCACAAGGGTGGGAACACTAGCTGTATCTGTGTCTCAACATTTTTACGTCGAAAGTAAGGAACACCAGCTGTCTCTGTGACACAACATGTCAACGTCAAAAGGGTGGGGGCTACAGCTATGCCTGTGCCACAACATGGCTACGTCAGTAGAGTGGGGAACAACAGCTGTACCTGTGACAAAATGTTTCTATATCACAAGAGTAGGGTACACCAACTGTATATATGCCAAATCATGGCTACGTCACAAGGGTGGGTAACACCAGCTGTAGCTGTGATACTTCGCTACGACACAAGAGATGGGTAAACCAGCTGTCCCAGTGACAAAACATATCTAAGTCACAAAAGTGGGGAACACCAGCATTACCTGTGCAACAACATGGCTACGTCACAATAGTCGGGTACACCAGCTGTACCAGTGACACAATATTTCAACGTCACAAGATTTAGGACCACCAGCTGTACCTGTGACACAACATGGCTACTTTACAAGAGTTGGGGCACCAACTGTATATTTGCTACCAACAGGACTACGTCACAAGTGTAGGGAACACAAGTTTCCCTGTGACACAAAGTGGCTACGTAAAAAGAAGTGGTTACATATACTATACCTGTCCAAAACAGGGCTATGTCGCATGCGTGGGGAAAACCAGCTGTATCTATGACACAACCTGGATACATCAAAGGAGTGGGGTACATCAGATGTACATGTAACACGAACATAACTTTATTACTAGTGGGGAATACCAGCTGTCCCTGTGACAAAACATGTCAATGTCATAAAGGAGTGGTACACCAGATGTACCTTTGCCACAACAAGGCTTCATCATAAGAGTGTGGATCACCAGCTGTACATGTGCCACAACATGGCTATGTCACAAGAGTGGATATTAATAGTTGTACTTGTGACACAACGTGTCTATGTCGTAAGAGTTGGGTACACACGCTGTACTTGTGCCACAACATGGCTACGTCACAAGAGAGGGTAACATTAGCTGTACCTGCGACACAACATCCCTACGTCAATAAAGTCGGGTACACCAGCTGTTCATTTGCCACAACATGGCTTCGTCACAAGAGTGGGGAACAATAGTTAAACTTGTGACACAACATGTCTCTGTTGCAAGAGTTGTGGACACCAGTTGTACTTGTACCACATTATGGCTACGTCACAAGAGTGGGTAACACCAGCTGTACCTGCGACACAACATCGCTACGTCAAAAGAGTTGGGTACACCAGCTGTTAATGTGCCACAACATGGCTACGTCACAAGAGTGGGGAACAATAGTTTTACTTGTGACGCAACATGTCTATATCGAAAGATTTAGGTACACCAGCTGTACTTGTGCCAGAATTTTGCTACGTCACAAAAGCGGTTAACACCAGCTCTACCGGCGACACAACATCGCTACGTCAAAAAGTGGGGTACACGAGCTGTACCTGTGACACAACAAGGTTACTTCTGAAATGGGGAACATTAGATGTCCCTGTAACAGACCATATCAACGTCAACAGAGTGGGGGACATCAGCTATACCTATGCCACAACATGGTTTCGTCACAAGAGTAGGGAACAACAGCTGTTCTTGTGCACAATGTGTCTATGTCACAAGAGTGGGGTACAACAACTGTACCTGTGACACAACATGGCTACGTCACAATAGTGGGATTCACCAGCTACACCTGTGACACAACATGGGTACATCTCAAGAGTGGAGAACCCCAGCTGTACCTGCGATACAACATTACTACGTCAAAAGAGTGGGATACACCAGCTGTACCTGTGCCACAACATGGCTACGTCACAAGAGTGGGGAACAATCTTGTGACACAACATGTCTATGTCGCAAGATTTGGGTATACCAGCTGTACTTGTGCCACAACATAGCTATGTCACAAGAGTAGGGGACACAAGTTTTACCTGTGACACAACATGGCTACATCACAAGAGTGGAGAACACGAGCTGCAAATTTGACAAAACATGGTTACGTCAAAAGTAGGGAACACCAAGTGTCCCTGT
The DNA here is from genome assembly GCA_003012365.1 of Medauroidea extradentata. Classification (NCBI taxonomy): domain Eukaryota; kingdom Metazoa; phylum Arthropoda; class Insecta; order Phasmatodea; family Phasmatidae; genus Medauroidea; species Medauroidea extradentata. The sequence continues at coordinate 19,091 of PNEQ01012485.1, forward strand.
TTAACCACATATCAACGTTACAGGAGTGGAGGATACAGCTATACCTGTGCCACAACATTACTACGTCACAAATGTTAGGAACACCAGCAGTACCTGTGAAACCACATGGCATCGTCACAAGAGTGGGGTACACCAGCCTTTCCACATGCCACCCCATCGCAACGTCACAAGAGTGGTGAACACATTCTGTATATTTGACACAACATTGCTACGTCAGTAGAGTGGGGAACAACAGCTGTACCTGTGACAAAATGTTTCTATATCACAAGAGTAGGGTGCACCAACTGTACATGTGCCAAATCATGGCTACGTCACAAGAGTGGGTAACACAAGCTGTAGCTGTGATACTTCGCTACGACACAAGAGTTGGGTAAACCAGCTGTCCCAGTGACAAAACATATCTAAGTCACAAAAGTGGGGAACACCAGCATTACCTGTACCACAAAAATGGCTACGTTACAATATTACGAACACCAGTTGTACCTCTGACACAACTTGGCTACGTCACAATAGTGGGGTACACCAGCTGTACCAGTGACACAATATTTCAACGTCACAAGATTTAGGACCACCAGCTGTACCTGTGACACAACATGGCTACTTTACAAGAGTTGGGGCACCAACTGTACATTTGCTACCAACAGGGCTACGTCACAAGTGTAGGGAACACAAGTTTACCTATGAAACAAAGTGACTACGTCAAAAGAGGGGGTTACATATACTATACCTGTCCCAAAACAGGGAAACGCACATGCGTGGGGAAAACCAGCTGTATGTGTGACACAACCTGGATACATCACAGGAGTGGGGTACATCAGATGTACATATAACACCAACATAACTTTATTACGAGTAGGGAATACCAGCTGTCCCTGTGACACAACATGTCAATGTCATAAAGGAGTGGTACACCAGATGTACCTTTGCCACAACAAGGCTTCATCATAAGAGTGTAGAACACCAGCTGTACATGTGCCACAACATGGCTATGTCACAAGAGTGGATACCAATAGTTGTACTTGTGACACAACGTGTCTATGTCGTAAGAGTTGGGTACACACGCTGTACTTGTGCCACAACATGGCTACGTCACAAGAGAGGGTAACATTAGCTGTACCTGCGACACAACATCCCTACGTCAATAAAGTCGGGTACACCAGCTGTTCATTTGCCACAACATGGCTTC
>PNEQ01012486.1:0-20275 GCA_003012365.1 Medauroidea extradentata
TTAACTACACGACTGAAATTAAACATTTACCAAAAAAAAACTATCAATCCCAAATTATCATTTAGCCAAATAACCCAACCATACAGCATAACTAATATCCAATTTATACAAGTTAAAAGAAATTTCAAAAAAAGCAAATCCGATAAACTCGACAAATAGCCATAAACCGTCGGATTCTATAACTTGTCTTAAGAAAAAAAACCATAACCTAAAAAAAAATCTAAATCCTGCAAAATCCACCGTAACAATATATAAGGTAACTCGAAAGAAGATGCAACGCCTAGGAATTTTGAAACTATAATTTTTTTAGTAAGTGTGCATAAATATATTACGATTTGATGTTATTTCCGTTAGACATTTATGTAAATATATGCATAACTATATATTTCTGTAATACAGTTGAAACAACAATTTAAAAAGATAATAAACCTGTATTGCTGGCTTGCTCCCTAAGTTAACATTGTTTGCCCGAGTAACCTTATTATCTATTAAAACATATTATATATACATTTACAAAATATTTTCTTATAATGTTGTAAGTGGCATATTACTACTTTTATTTCAACACGTCTAGTTCAGGAACGCTGAGTATAATTCTGCAACATAAATATTTATTAATAAAATTAATTTCTTTAAATGATATTGTAAAACTATTATTTATTGTCATTAGTAATAAATAATCCAACTTATTAGACTTTTCATTTACATTTAACTAATTGCAATATAATCCACTCTTACCATAAAGTTGTGACCATAAACGATGCCATGATTTTTATCCGACGTAGGCATCTAGGGTCATGCGCAGGAGATGACTGTCCCCCTGTGAACTGCCGTAACTGTGCGGCTTCTGCAATCTGTCTGATAGAAGTTATGTCGTTTATGTGAAGTTCGTGCAAAGTCTTTACTTTAATAAACGCTCGGTGATTCACTGCCATGCTCCGACATATTCAGCTGCGACGAGAGCCAGTTAACTAACGAGCACAGGCGGTAATGTAGAGAACCATCGAAAGTTAGCTCGTCAAGATCTGCAGTAAGACGAGACCATAAGAGAAGACATTTCAACCTTTCTTCCTCGTCCGAACAAAGAGCTTTTTAAGGCTGTAGAACATCCCAGGTATTATAATGTGAACGAAACTGTGGTTCCACAACAAACTGTATCCCATATTTAATCAGAGAATGGCCACATAGAATTAATTGTAGGTGCACTTCTGTATGCAAGCACAAACCCAGTTTCCGCGATACAAACAATCTGTAATGTACAATATTGCGCAATTGCGTTCTATAATTTCTCCAGGGAGTGTTGTCCCAATATTTTGCAAGTGAGAGATTGCCTATATATATTAACGAGAGCGCAGATACGCATGCTCTTACCCACATATCAAGTAAAACAAAGAAATGATGCTATCATGCACTGTAAGACAAGCTATTATCTTAGGCAAGCGCGATTCTATGTCATTAGCTACATTGTATCACAAACTGCAGATTTTTTTTAGATAGACCACGATAATAACCGTGTGTAGATATTCATGCCTATATGTGTACATTTGTATTATCTAGTTAGAAATGAGGTTTATATTTTTACAAATTGTAATACCGGCACGGTTGTTATATGTAGGGAATTTTCTGGTGAAATAAGAATTAAGTAGGCTACTTTTTTTTCTCCAAAACGGAGACATGAACTATTTATATTTTACTTCCATGCACGTGAATTCAAAGCTTTTAAAATGTATTCAAATTTACAAAGCGAAAATTAAATATATTATTTCGAATAGGAAGTGCAAAGTTCGAGGGATAGCTAATGTGACAGCCAGAGCGAGTTCCTTTCGTCTGGAGCACACCTCGAAATTCCTGAATTATTTTTTCAACAAATATGTTCAAGCATACAGAGAAAATATTAACGTATATAAATCATGTCATATAACATGTGACAATAAAGTAAACATTTTCCTTTTTAAAGAATAATTTTAAATTAATAAAATAATACTGTGTTTAAGATTATACTTTTATAATCATTCGTGATGGCTTACTATAGGATGCCTGGAAATGAATAGCTAAAACAACGGGAAGTGGCCCCTTATAAAATAGCACGCATACATTATATGGGACACTTTTAAGATAAGTGAATATTAAGAGACGTATGAGACCTTGAAAATGGAATTGAAAAATTGTGTTCGGTCAAAATTTCAAAAACTTTTAGGAGTTAAATTACAGTTCTATAGGTGATGTTAAGTGTTATTGATATATTTAACCTGTAAAAAATTCAGCCTTCAACCTTCCTCTTTCATGAAAATAAAAGGCATACCGTTTCCCCCAATCCCCCTCAAATTGCATGAAATTTCATGCTGTCCGTTCGAGCAGCACATCGTAAGGAACAAAAGCGGTACTTTAGTTGCAAGCTCCTAGAATTCACTGTTTACAAGAAAATTGCACACAGCTCTTGTGACATAATAATACAATGTCTGGTACATAGGTTAAAAAAAGAGTACTTTCCCTAAGGATTTATACACGTTGCTCTCATAAAAATTCAACCTACGAAGCAGTTTTTAAAAGCATGTTACAAAATCAATCCAATCATCTTTAAAAAATCTTTGCTCGAATCGGTAAATTTGGTAACACACTTGGTTTTGCTGCATTTTTACAAAATGTTATTCTTTTCGAAGAGAAAAAATTCATGGATTTTATGAATGTAACATTCTTCTCTTTGGCACATTCTTAAAGGATTACAATAGTTTTGAAAATGTGTTTTTACTTATTTCACTGAATAATGACAGAAACGGAGTGCAATGATCCCCAAAACAGCAAGCAATTGTAGCAACATCATCTTTTTTTTTTGCCGTTCGTTTCTGTCATAAAAACCGCAGTAAATAAATAAAAAAATTGAAAACGTATTTAAATTGTTTTATAACTTATGAAAGGAACGTAATCGTGTTTAAAAATTAATATTTTTTGCAAAATAAAAAATAACATTTTACAAAAATACTGCAAAATGAAACTTGTTGTTAAATTAATCGAGTAAAACTAGTTTTATTTCTTCTAAAGTTAATTTCACTGAATTTGGCGACATTATTTTAAAATAATACATAAAAGGATGCATTTTCTAAGTGCACTTAATATGAACAAACCAATAATTCCTTGGTAGAAGTACCACTTTTTGCCTACGTACCGGGCATTGTGTTAGTAACAGCAAAATTCATATGCATTTTTATTGTAAACAGTGCATTCTAGGCTCTTGCAGCAAGAGGACCTTTTTTTGTTCCTTACGATGTACTGTTTATTTAGACAGCACGAATTTTCTGAAAACGTGACGGCAAAGTAGTTTTATATAATTTAAGTGTGGCCACCCCTATTACTTCCATGAAATGAGAAGGTTTGCAAGCTGAATTTGTCACGAGTTGAAGATTTCAAAATAACTTAACATCACCTATAGAATCGTAATTTAACTCTTAACAATTATTTTAATTTTTTTACCAAAAAACATTTTTAATTTCCTTTTTCAAGGCATCATACCTCCCTTAAGGGCGTGGTATAAAGACATTTTCTCCACCATGTTTTTATTTTTTATTCGTAGCCTACCAGATATTTTTTCTTATTTTAGACACAAAATGTGGCTAAATGTTGTTCCTATGAAATTTTTAATCTCTCATTAGTTTTTGCGAAATGGCTTGCTAAAGTCAAAATTTCCATGTTTCCGCTTTGAGGACTACACTAAAACCAACTCACATACCAAACTGAAAAAGTTTCCAGTGGATAAAGACGTTGATGGCTACAATTTTAAGTAAATAAAACAAAGAATAAAAACCTAGTGTTCAAATAAAAATGCTGAAATTTAAAATAAAAATTTAAGACTTTAATATTTTTAATACAAAAAAATATTTTACATTGTGGTTAACTTAGCTGAACTTGTAGTATACAACATATTTATTCACTGTGAATTGTTTCACTTTGGTAAGTGAGTCCGTTCTAATGTCGTCCTTAAAACGGGAAAATGCAAATTTTGGTTTAACGAGCCATTACGCATAACTATGAGAGAAAAAATATAACAGCAAAATTAAGTCACATGTTGTGTCTAAAACAATAAAACAAATATCTGGTACAATTATAAAAATAATTACATGGCGATGAAAATTGCTGTATAAAGCACCCTTAATATTCACTTATCTTAAGTGTCCCATGTAATGTCTACTTATTTTTTCATGAGAAATCACCTCCCGGAGTTTTGGCTGCTGATTTCCTTACATCCTGAATATAGTTACATTACGCGATAAATACAATCTACACAAACTACCTTCAAACCTATTATAAACCTACAAATTCAGATTTCAGAGGTAATGCTTTATACAAAATAACTAAAAATAAACGACATTACCTATTGTTATTTGTTTAGATAAAAGTATACTAACAATTTTCCTGACACAAAAGTTTGCTTCACGCTAAAAGAATAATCATAAATCAATTGAATTATACAAATGAATTATTGCGTCGTTAGCAGATATGAATTAATGATATATAAAATGCATTATTACTACATAAGAAAATACAGGATCAGCCAGTACACAATAAAAATGTTTCACATATTTCTGGTACAGATGTTCGGTTCGAAGCCTTAGTAACACGAAGGAGGTAAGGTTTACGCGATTTTATCATTTTTGAAATGGAAAGGGATAAGAAGCATGTTAAAATAAAATTTTACTGTGCTGCAATTTATTAAAACTACCATTTTGACTTATCAGTAAAACAATCATGTAGATAATTTGATTTTGTTTTCAAACCACGTTCTCCGGTACACATATTTAACTTTATGGTATGATCACATAAAATACTACCGTAAACCTAATAATCTACAGGCTTGTACGAATATAAAGACTCTTGAGTCCTACTTCGCTCATTACTTTATATATTCTTTCTTTCACTCACACTAGAAAGGCGACATATACAATTTTCCATCTTCGTATAAGCTGGTAAAAGTACTGGATACTTGTCCCGACAAAGAACTTTGCCAGCAACCACCAATAACCATAGTTCCTCGCATTTCTCCTCTTCCATTTTCGAAGTGACGAATACTTTTCATAAACGTCACGTTCGCCACACAGGACCATATACCCGGCGCCGTCAAGTCTGGATAATAGAAACCATGGAACTCAAAAATATTTCACATATATGTGCACAGTGCAAGTTTTGCGGACTGTATGTGTCCATTTCATTTTGTCGTATTGCTGACAGTAGCAGAAAGTTATTTCAGAAGAAAAACTGTAAGAAATGGAAAAAGAACCAAAACAGCGTTCACAGAGGGCTTTGTCTGTTTTGTATGTACTGTCCTGCAAGACATAAAAGAGTTCTCGTATTGTTATCCGATTATTTCGTTTCAAGCTCAGTGTGTATAACTACGAGTATGTGTATGCATGTTCAAAAACAAACACATAGTAAGCACACCACGCGAATTCTGCGCTAAATTGGACACGAAAATCTTTGTGACAAAATTTTGTAAGATGACATTTTGTATGAACAAAGTGACAACATAGCACTGCAGTTAGTTCCCTCTTGCACTGCGCAGATATCTTGCTTATCTTACTACTACTATTCTGACCTGCATGTTATGAATGCAGGTTAAAATCCCGAGCAGTCCAAACATGATTCTATGTTTACTTGACGTAACATACGTGAAACTAATACCTGGTCCTGAAACGCAAGAGGGACCACCTCCGTGCAGTGTGGTTACATTGCGCACGTAAAATGTCGTCGTGCAACATTTTCGTCTTCAATTTGCACCAGGATTCGCTTGCGTGGTTATAATGCGTTTCTTATAGTCTATATAATACACATGCAAGAATGACAAGACTATCGTACTTTGACGAAGCGCAGAATTAAAACTGGATGAAAGTCTCCCCTCAAGCAATGAAGATGTACAATAATTATGTTGGCTATGTTGAGTCTGAATACATACCTGGCGCTTAGTGTCAGTAAGTGCGGGATTTTAAAATACTAAGTAGAATAGCTACATAAAGAAGCAATTTAGGTGGCAACTTGTGTGGAAGTGTTTTGCACGTTAGAGGCGTAGAATTGCGGAAGCAGTAAGGACGACACTGCAAAAGCCAAAGACGTTATGATAGAACTAGGCTGTTACGCTGTTCTCTTCTTACATGACCAAACTGAACACTGGCATATTGCAGGCGAAGATAGGGAATTACGTACTTTAGCTGGGGTGGGGGAGAGGGGGAACGATTTTTTTTTCAACAAAAAACTTTGGTATAAGACATCGTATGTTTTATGCTGCAATATGGCGCTGTTCAATTTGGTCACACACAACGATAGGCCGTCAGCATTTTCCCTGCACCCCTTGGCAAAAACACACATTTTAGCCATTTTCTGACTCAAAAAAATATGATTTAATGAATACCGATGAAAATAAAATGTGTATACATACATGTAACGTTCTTTGAATGTTATTCCTAAGCAGACATCACTCAAATGCGGTGAGTAGTTTTTGAATAATGTACTAACGGCCGAAGCTTGGCACGCAGCTCGGCGGCCAGGACAGGCGGCCACCTGAAGGCATCAGGAAAGTAATGTGTTCCAAATCATGTGTCTTCCAAGTCTTTGATAAATCGAAGCTAATTCGGTCCAATTTTCTCACTACATGATTTTGCGAGTTGTATAGAATAAACAAGATAAGCAAACTGCTGGGAAGTCAAGTTTAACAAGAAATTACCAACGTAACTGATAAGCCTATTTTCCTGAAAGTGAGTGCAAACTATCCCTGTAAGTTAAAATCGTTTACGTGATCTATGAATGTTAAATAATAATATTGATTTAGACGTGTGATGTAGGAGCCTACTAAAGATAAGTCAGCTTGCTAAGTAAAATGCGAGTAACCAGTTTAATAAATTTGGGGAGAAATTTTCTGAGATGTCTTTTCATCATAAAGATAAATAAAAAATAGCCGCCGTTTTCAAAATACTACAGATGGCTGAATGAAATATACAAAAGTCAAGTTAGGTTTGTATGCAGTATATGTGTACCAAGTTTGATGAAATTCTGAAAATAATATATCCTAAGATATGTATTACTATGCTACAAATATAAAGATGCCCGTTATTGAGAAAATATGACCACATGTTGAACTAAATATACAATACTCATCTGAGCTTTGTATGTAGTATATGAGTACCAAGTTTGGTGAAGTTCTGGAAAACATTTCCTAAGATATGTGATACTATGCTAAAAATACCAAAAAGGCCGCAGTTTTGAAAATATTAACACAAGAATGATCTAAATTCACAATTTTCATGTCAGTTTTGTATGTAGTATATGTATACGAAGTTTAGTGAAATCCTGAAAAATATTTCCTAAAATATGTGATATTATGTTGAAAATATAAAAATGGCAGCTTTTTTTATAATACTATCACAGTATGAACGAAATCTACAAAAGTCTAGTCAACTTTGTATACAGTATATGTGTACCAAGTTTGATGAAGTTCTGAAGAACTGTTCCTGAGATATCTAGCTGATCGAAAAAATGTTAAAACGGCTACCATTTTTAAAATAGGACCATGACGTAAACGAAATATATAACAATAAAGTTATATTACAAAGACCGGTACGTGTACATAGTTTGATGAAATTCGGTCTACTGGTTCAAAATTTTTTAGGGGACACACACACACACACCAACACACACACGAACACACACACACACCTACACAGACACACAAACCAACAGAAAGGTGATTAATTTGAGCCTACTTTTTCCTTCCGAATGTATGACAAAAATTATGTTTCCTCTTTTTCGCTCGAATTTAGTTTATTTAAAAGAAAATTGCAGTATGAATATTACGATCTTGAAATAAAATTTTGATTTGTTTTTGTCATAAGTGTTGTTATCTGCTAAATTACGAAAGTATTTCGAAATTATATACACTGATGATGAAGTCAATTATAGAATGCAGTTGGTTGACGTTTTCCTTGTCATCATTTTATACTTTGTTGCAGGTGGAATTTGTAATGCATGTTTTTCTGTCATCGAAAGCCACAGGTTATGTACACAATGACTCGTATTTAGGTTCTAATATACTTGCATTAAACACGTCCTTTTCATGCAATCTCTAATAACTATATGGTAGGATATTATGAAATGATATCTCAACAAATATATGTGTGTGTTTGTATAAATAATATTTTTTTCTGGAATGTGCGAGCATGAACTTTTCACTTATGTAACCAAAAAACATTGCATACAATGTTCGTATTATGAAAACGATGATAGTAGAGATAATTGCCACGTAGTGTATGTGTTCGACAGCTGTTAATGAACACAGAACTACGAACATTGCGCGACTTGAGTTAAACTGATTCAAAAACCTTTTTCCCGGCAGCGAAACGTGTCCTTCGTTGAGTTTTATAACTATTTATCACATTAGCGCGCGTATTTACAACCGCCAAGCATTCGCAACCTGAATGTAGCATGTACGTGAGAGGAACTTTACGTTAATGCCTCATGAATGGTGCGGCTTGGAGCAGTATGAATCGCTGTTGAAATTCGTCACCGGCTATTTCACTGCGACGCAAATACAAGGCTGAGTCTGTGGAAGGACAGAAGTGTGGTGTGTGTGGGAGAGAAAGAGAGAGAGAGAGTTCGAAACTCCCGGAGGGGCGGCGTTTTGCTCGCCGAAATTGTCGGCCATTTGAGGAGCCAATGAAAAGCCATCCTCTGGACGGGTGTGCATCATTGCCTCCTGCCACCCCTTCTCAAGAACCGGGAGGTATGAAAAGGTTGACGACGTACGGAGGTTTTTCTTTGTCGGGGGAGTGGTGAGAGGAACGTCCCGCTGGCCCATGCTTGAATGGTTAGCAGCTAGAGAAATGAAACACCTTTTACTTGTCGCCCTACAGGAGGAGGCAAAGCTGGTCTGAGGGGATGGGTGTTGAGGGTGCTCGCACAAGCCTCTCGTCGGGCGGATGGTATTCATTTCTGTGAATAACAGGTTAATGTGCGGGTGTAGGGGTGCGGAGAAGGGGGTGCCGCATGAATATTTCATCGTCCTTTAGCGGCATTCAAGGCCATCACCCTCACGCAGGTCTGCGACTGGTGTTCTGTTTGCGTTGATGACACTACCACCACCTCCTCCGCATCACTCCGTCCAAACTTCCTATTGCCAACGTTGGTTACTCTTTCCCGCTCTTAAAGTGGCTCCGCCCTAATGAATACTCCTTGTCGGTTAAACATTATATACACCAGGAATGTGTGTAAACCGACCCACCCCTGTTTTATAATAATGACTGCGAAAATTCAAATAATTGCTCTGATATAAATTTCACGGTACTTTTTCACTAAGAATATAAATTCCAAACTTTATATTGTAATAAAGGTATTGATAGCAAAATACTTCAGTTATGTTTAAAGTATTTCCCCACTAGTAATTTAAATTTTTTTTTTACCTCAACCTAGCATTTTCAAGCTGTAAGATACTGGAGTATTTAATTTGGAATTTATAGTACCACAGTCAATACAATTGCCATAGTTTTAACGAAAATTTATCAGTCTTATTGCTAGTATGCTGTGAAACATATTTTACATCAAAACAGGAAATATTTCTTTAAAGTGTACCATAAATTAAAACTTAAAAATATTTATGTCATACGTTATAACATTTTTATGGACGAAATTTTTATAAAATATCTCTGGCAGTATTTATAATGCTTTTAAATAAATTTTATAATATGTTAAAAAATTTAATTACGTATGTTTAACAAGTAATCTCTTGTATGATTTTATTGTAAACTATTATTTATGTTTCTGGTGGAAACTAATTGGCATTGTTACAAGTTTATTACAACGGATCCAGATTCGTTTAGGATGGAGAAATTTATAAATTATATGATATTCTTAAATTAAATTTCCTAATTTAATACAAACCTAAATAAAATGATCGACAGAAATATTACAGTACTTATTTGCACCCAGTTCACCATCACAAAATTAACATTAGACCTACCCAATATCCCTACACAAGGTAAACAGTAACCAAGGTTTGGTTCTTTCACACAAAACATTCCTTATATTACATCAGTCACTCATTGCAAAAAATGTTTCGTTCCAGACTTTCCTAGTATTTAGAGTGAAATTCTAACCTGCTCGTCCGTCCCACACACACGAAGCACAGATCAACACGCTCCAACTCTTCTGCCACCATATATACTCGCACAGCCGCCACTCGCCGCGCTGAACCAGCACCGCTCCTTGCCTCCACCGCGCTGCTATCTATGTCGTCACTAGTACACTCTAAAAATAGTTTGTAAAATTTACAAGGATATTATTTGTAGAATTATTAGTGAATGAAGTTATAATGGTTAACTTTGTAACACTACAAAGGAATACCTTGTACCTATACAGACAGTTCCTGCACTGTAAATTATTTTGTAAAAGTGACCATGCACTTCTTCGTAGTTGTACAACTTTTTTTAATGTTGAAAATATTCCTTGTAAAATTATTAGTTTATAACGTTAAAAGGATTTTGTTTGCAAAAAAAACTTAGAAAAAGTATGTAGCCTACAAAAATCGTAAGTTCGCTGGAAATTACTTATGCAAAGATCACAACCTCTGTTAAGTATTGTTCAGGAATAAAGTGAATATTTATGTTAATTGCGTGCTTTGAAAAGGAAGAATTATTTCTGAACTTTACATTAAACGTATATAAATAAATAAATAAATAAATACTAAATGCCAAGTAAGTCCCAGTGGTCTAGGGGTAATTTGATTCAGTTTCTTGGACGTACTCCATTGCAAATTGAATGACTGTCAAAGAAAACTAAACAAATAAAAGCAAAACCATAATATAAGTAGAGTATGCTTTAGTCAGCAAGATACATACACAACATGAAATTCCAAAATGGAATCGGGTCAAATAAAAAAAAAGGAACAAACAGTTAATAAATGAAAATAATAACAAATAAAATATAAACCAAGTAACATGTGACACAACTATGAGACGAAACAAAAAAAAACAGTAGATATCGGACACGAACAGAAAAATAACAAAAAGACACAACAAAGAGACGAGACAAAACGCAACAGATATCAGACATATACAGAAAAGACAAACGACACAATATAAGAGACGAAACAGAACACAGTAGTTTTTCCAGACAGGTCTAGGGGTAAGATGCGTAGACTTTAAGCATGGGGAGAGTGGTTCGAAACTTAGTATTTCCGAGATTTTTTTTTATTTTTTCAAAATAATCTCTTATATACGTCCTTTATTCAAGAGTGTTTTGATAATAAATTTCAGTGTTATTTATGAAGTGCAATGAACATTTAAATTTATTATTTTCCTTATTGAAAGTACAGCTAAAAGGCTAGTCCTTGTAATTTTACAAACATATACTTTGTATTTTATTACAAGGATAACCATTGTAGTTTTACGAGGAATTTCTTTGGCAACTGGGTCTCCAAGGATTTCCTTTGTAAAAGTACAAAAACATTTTTACGGTGTATTGTCGTCTCCACCGAGGTTGTCAGTGCCACTTCTATTCGCCAGGCCAAGCGCCACAACTGCCTGTGTCCGCCCGCCATCGCGGACATAATTTATACCCGGCTACACATCACTTCGAACATTATCGCAGCTCGGCGATAAGACAGGAAAACCGCTACATTTCCAAAGTTTGGGTGATACCTGCGCTTAAGGGCGTTCAAATGGCGAAAATGCATAATTTTATATTTGTACTACGTACTGTTCGTTTTGTAGACGTTACTTGTGGCTACATTTTTCATTTGTAAGTATTGTTTAGCTCTTATAGTTTCTCCATAGCGGAATGTCAAAGTCAATATTTACAACTTATGTGAACAAACAAATCACAATGATCAACTAAGTTACTCAAAGTAAATAATTCACACTGAAATTATATCTGATGGGGAATATACAAAATATTTAAACACACACAACGTAAGCACTATTTATTGTATAACAATGAATTAAATTATGAATATTGTCAAACTTTTAAATTTTATTTAAAATAAAACATAATTTAATGGTGAACATTTAAATATTTTAGCATGACCCTTAAAATATTATTTAAGTGTTAATTATTTCATTCGAGTAAATCAATAATTGGTTTACAATCCTCGCTTACCTCGTTTGTAATCGTTTTCGTCGTCAAACCTCGCTTTCATCGTCAATCCTCGCTTTCGTCGTCAATCCTCGCTTTCGTCGTCAATCATCGCTTTCGTCGTCAAACCTCGCTTTCATTGTCAATCCTCGCTTTCGTCGCCAATCCTCGCTCTTGTCGCCAATCCTCGCTCTCGTTGTCAGTCTTGGCTTTCACCGTCTATCCTCGCTTTCGTCATCCATCCTCGCTTTCCTCATCAATCCTATCTTTCATCGCCAGTCACCGCTTTCGTCGTCAAATTTCGCTTTCGTCACCATACTTCGCTTTGGTCATCAATCCTTGCTTTCGACATCAGTTTTGGCTTTCGTAGTCAATCTTCGCTCTCGTCGTCCATCCTCACTTTACTCGTCAATCTTTGCTTTCGTCGTCAGTCCTCGCTTTCGTCGTCTCTCCTTGCTTTTCTTCAGCCTTGCTTTTCTTCACCCTCGCTTTCGTTCATACTTCTTTTTTTGTTCACCTCCAGTTTCCTTCGACATCTCTTTATTCAGCCCCGCTTTCGTTTACCCTCGCTTTTGTCGTCAGTCTTCGCTTTCATCGTCTCTCCTAGTCTTCGTCATCTCTAATAGATTTCTCGTCTCTCCGCGTTTACGTTCACTCTCGCTTTTGTTCACCCTCTTTTTCACTTTTTCACTTTTCACGGGAAACTCAACTTATAAATCAGTCTCGTATCTTTTGTATAGTAACACATGCTCCCCAGGCTACTTGAAACTTATAATTACCTTATATCTTATACATGAACACAGATCATTAATTAAACCGTCATCTACACCACGAAGATTTTATGAAATCAATGCAAGGGTAAGCATTATTGCAAAAAAAAATTAATAAATAAAATTTTTTATTATTGTAATACCGTACGTAATGTTTTTATAATACTAGAAGTCCATCAAAATTTAAAATATAAATGGAAAACTTAAACAAATAACTTCGATATTTTAATAGAAACTACATAATCAATATTTCAGATAAGGTGTTAGGGCCTATATCATAGTGTGTGTAATTAACACTAAAATAGGTTAAAAACAAACCAGTTAGGAAAACAGATTCTAATACTACAGTGAGAACAACATTGGTCTTATGGCAACTAGTTGTGTAAAACGAGGTCAGGAATCATGTTTGTCAGCAAGTATTTTCTACCAGACCGTTAAACGTTACAAGTAAAGATAACAACCAATTGTTACAAGGGTTCAATTTGTAATTGTTAAATTATTTGTAAACAAATTTCCTTAAATGTAGGACGTTATTCATTCCACTTTAGCAGATGGTAACTTATTTTAAACATATTTTTATTTTAATATAAAACTGAATTTAGGTATGAATGTTAGCTGTAGGATAAAATAAGGTCATTATGTGAGGAAATAAATGTGGTAAAACCTTCCTTTAACACATTATCTTCGGTATTATGTGGGGTACACCAAACATAATTTAACCCACTTATAAACAAATATAAATTAGTAATAAAAATAAAACAATCATTAATTAATTAAAAATATATAGCCGTATTTCCAAAACAGCTCAACCTATTAACTTAAAAATATGTATAATGTTTTAATTTGAATGTTTATCATATTTTCGGATATTTGGATTCATACTATTCATTATACTGAGTTGCGAAATTGGTAATATTCAGTGAATGATGTGATTTGTTACGTCAAGCACGTTAAAATCAATACTTTAGTAGCTAAAAACTATTTTACATTTGCCAAAGTTTTATACTGAAGCTACAATTTTCGTATATTTCGTTGCGATTGAGAGAAATTCCACGGGCTATTTGACCATTCGTACAAAAAATACTTACAAATTATAAATGTCTTATCAACCTTTTTGGAAACGTCACATCAGTACATTTTCTTGTCCTGAGTTTTCTACCTTATTACATAAGTTACAGTGCATTGTAACTAGTAGGTGGCGAAAATATTGCCCAAAATACAACTGTAAAAATATATCGCATAAGTAGTTCTTAAAAATAAATATTTGCGCAGTGATATGTTGTTCCTTCGTTGATAACGAACACAAGCTTACGACGAAAACGGCTCTGTTTTATAAACACGTTATAACTAAGTAACTAATGTGATTTTTGTGGTCTCAGTGATTTTTCACTACATACGTATATATTAAAAGATGTATATATATATATATATATATATATATATATATATATATATATATATATATATATAATATGTATAAATATATAATATAACACATTACATATAAATACATATAATATATAAATATATATTTAGCTAATGTTTGCTTGTGGTAAAGGCATTTTGTACGTGGTCGTGATATTAAGAGAGTAATAGATATTTGAAAATCAAATTTTAAATAATTGGTTATCATGCAAACCAAAAAAGGATCGACTCAAACAAACAATACTTGCAATATTACTTCGTGTTAGCGCGGCCGACAAACCAACAACAAAGGTCGCTATGATATCAACCCTTACTAAAATAGTGGGAGTGGCTACCATTTAATTGCGTACATTTGTAGCCTCAGGAAATTCTGACACGTGAAGGTGAATTATTGAGATATGTATCCTGACTAATAAAAAGAGGTCCTCAAACAGTGACGGTTTGAGACATGTTCGTGAAAAATGCATGTGAAACTTAGGCATGGTAACACAGAGCCTAACGCGTAGGCAATACCGCATACAGTAGTGTTTGTTTTATCCCACCGCGCCACGCTGCACAAACGGTACGGTGATGGTGATATTCGTTGAAAATGCCACGTAATGTAACATAAATAGCTCAGATAACCGTAATCAACACTTTATTCCTGCTTTAATTTGCGTGTGTTATGAAGGGAAATGGTGGTACGTGTGCATGTTAAATAAATGTCTTATCGGTACAGGGCTTATAGTTCGATATTTTAACAGTTTGTGTAGTTTCAGTAATACTGTAGAGGAGAGCAGATATTATTTTCAGGCTGTATCTAATATTGACGATACAAACCTACCGCTATACCGGACACTAATATCAATACTGCCTTGAGAAGAAACACTAACATCATTGCAGACTTACAAAAATTATAACATTTACTTTAAAACTTTTCGTGAAAGAAAATTATAATTGTCTTAATTTTTTTTGTTTCAGTCTAATGCCTCGTTGCTACGATAAATAAAAATCTGAGAACGACGAACCCGTTAGTGGCCTAAACCTATGCGGGCGTTTGATGAAGGATATGGTTTACTTTTTGACAGTAATTAATAAACTTGAGGACGTCATTAAGTTATGGTTTAGGACTGGCGTCAAAACAGGATTAACTTGTAGTTATCTTAAATTTGTAAAGTGCTCGTGACAGACGCGTTTTGTCCGCCAGAAAGATGTGTTGAAAGTTGTGCGGCATGCATAGTGGAACGCAGCTGTAACTGTAGCTCTTCCACTTCAAACGGTGGGTTCATCCACGGTGCCTTTGTAAGTTTGTCGTACAATACGACCTCGTTAATATATGTACTGTCTCTTGAAATAAGACATTCTCAAACATTGCAAACATGCTTGTAGTCTTACGTGTTGTGTGTGGTTAGTTAGAGCAACTGATTTTTGGTGAAAAGAATTTGCACAAACTTGTTGCAGTTCCTTATGGAATGTATACACACACACACACATACATATATATATATATATATATATATATAGCTAAATCTTAAGTAATTGCATGTAACTCTAAGCGTCTTGAAGTCGTCACAAAATTACAAAAATTCAGGTTGGTGACTATAACTCACTCTTTAACCATCCTTATGTCTTAGAAATACATGGTCTCCGGAAGCCTGTTTACCGACACTCTTCTCAGAACATAAATGTTAGAATATCCTGATATGCTGACTTTGAAAATGTTGTACGCAAATAAAAGTGTATCCACCCTTGTTTATTTCACTAGAGTTAATTTGCGAGCATTGTCAGTTCACATATTTCAGTTTTTAGTATTTAGGGGAGTTACTGCTTACAAATTAGATTTTCTAAGAGCTACTCTGTCAACATTACGGTTACTTACAAAGTGTCTTATGTATGAACGTATATTCTGCTTCATTTTTCACAAAGAACCACCAGCGAAAGTTGGTAGTTTTTTTTTGTAAATTCTCTGTATAACGTCTTTCAGAAACATGTGACCAAATTTTTCGAGGAGATGCTGATTTCAAAAGAAGAGATTTGGTTTGTGACACCTGTTGTGCATCACAAATTAAGGACTGTAGACGCCCTTAAAGGTGCAATCCGAAAAGCATATTTTGTTGTATACTAAGAAAGAGCTTGCGTTATAGGAACAAAATGTGGCATTGAACGTAAGTAAACTGAAATCTGTGATAAAAGAAATATTTTGTTCGCTGTATGCATATTCATCATGTGAAAAACAGCGGCTTGCGCATTGTTATTGCGATCATTTTTAATGCCACAGAAACTAATCAGTGTGTTGTAATTAGACAAATAACGATTTTGTTGCATTTCTCTAGGACCCACCGTTTTCGTGAAAAAAGGCACTCAAATGTTACAGTTGTAGCTACTATGGCCTGGTGTATAGGCAACTCTTCCTGCATCCAGACGTAATCATTTTTAATTCTCAGACGTCTCCTTTAAGGAAATGCTCTTTTGTTTATACTGTTTTTGAAATATTTTTTAAGCTTAAGCGAAAGCAGATATAAATCTGTTTGGCAGTTTTGTTTAAAATGGTTCTAACTGCTGTAGCTGTTTTTTCAAAAACAATAAATCATATACTTTCGACTAATAAGTCAACGAACCAGAATTCCGTTAATTTACAATTAGGTAAAACCATAGCATTTACTGCAGTGAAAAAATCAGCCAACACGTAGAAGACAGTTTTTACCAAAACTGCCGAACAGATTTTTTATATCTGCTTTCGTTTGGGAGGAAAAAATTAATACAGCTAAATAGTAGAAAGAAGATAGCATAACCGTAAGGATGTCTACAGCCCTGGTGTTTAAAATGGACCAAGGATATTAAATATTTTCACATAAGCAATACCCTGATACAGTTTCTGCAACACGTTACGTTTATGTGGTGTGTGTGTGTGTGTGTGTGTGTGTGTGTGTGTGTGCGTGTATATATATATATAAACGGGTATGTAAGTTCATACGTGTCTTTGTAGAGCCAGAAACATACCTCAAAATGTAAAATGTATTATATATTTAATGGTTGTTAAAATAATTCTACGTTATTTGAAAGAGAATGTCTTTACACCGAATTTAGGTTATTTAATGGAAATTATCTAGGCGTGCGCACTATTGCCATTTTGCAGGAAATGAGAATGGTCGATAAAGGGATGACGCTAGACTTAAATCCATAACCTTTTTGGATGACTTCACAGAAATAACCACATTAGAAGAGGAATTTGCTCGGCGAAAACGCAGGAAACAGTCGCAGCTAATTTCGAACATCTGGGGTCGGCAGCAATCGTGTGCGCACGGCCGCCAGAGATAGGGGGTGTCACCTCCCTCCCCCTTACGGTTTGCACCCCCTTCCCAACTCCACGTGATCTTTCCCTGGTTGCCGATCTCCGGCGAGGGTGGCGGAGGTGGCCATTTCTCCGTCGCCTGCCGTTCCGAAACCCATTTTCCTCCTCTGCCCCAGCCCCTTCCAACCCCTGCGTGTCGGCGCAGCGTCCCAGCCGTTTAAGGGCACACAAATCGTCTTTGTAAATGGTGATTGTCGCCGGGCGGGGCAGGCCGAGTGAATCTTTCGCCGAGCAGCGGAGGGAAGACACTAGTGTGACACCACTTCCGCCGCCAAGCGCCGCACGCTGACGTCTGGCAGCCCACAGCCCTTCCCTTCATCTACTACGAGCCAATCAGCAACAGGCTTGCCTGCATATGCGCCGCCACTACCTACTTATTATACTAGCTGTCCCGTTGCGGCTTCGCCCGCGTGTAGTATAGAAAAGAGTAACTTTTAATTACGTATTAATTGATAGTGTTACTATATTCTCTGCATACCTATAGTTTGCGAATTACCGTAATTTGGTTTGTATACATTTACGTACTCAAACTTTAAAGAAAAGAGGATGTATCCTTAAATTACTTTTTATGAATTTACGTAAGCTTCATTTTAAAGCAAAAACCAACTAGATATATCAAATGGTTCAGGAGATACGGATGATTTGTAAATACGTTTAATTTTTTTTACCGGCTTTCATGGACGAATTTTGAAAAATCCTAAAACTACTTTTTAGACATTTACATAAGCACAGTTTTGATGCAAATATAACTTCAATATCATAAGTGGTTTAAGAGAAATAGAGGATTTATTGAAAACACATTAAACGGCTTTTCACCAACTTAATTTCCGAATTTCGAAAAATCGAAAATTATGAAATAAGCATTTGCTTAGGCAATGTTTTAAGGTAAAAATATTAACAATATATCATCAGGTTAGAGAATTTTGCGAAAATACGTTTTGCCCCTTTTCATCCTTTAATTTTAAATTTTCGAAAATCCTTCCTTAGTGGGTGCCTATGCCGTGAGAGGAAGCTGCGCTGAAAATTTTACGTTTCTAGGTCCAGCGGTTTGGGTTGTGCGTTGGGGAATGTGTGGGGCACTTCATTTTATATAGATAAATTTCTGCTTGGATTGAAGATCTCTAAGTCGCGGTAAATTTTCATGCAAACGGAATTCCCATATTGATAGGGAAAGGAATATTTCGTGAGTTCAGTTTCCAGCAGGCTAGACTCCACTGTCCTATGCATACTCAAGCCTCGTCTATTAGTTAATTGTCTGCTGTCCATGTGAGTAGAAGCTAGTGGACAAATGGTCGGGTGTATACTGGGCAGTGGATTCCTGTGGATTCTAGCGTTCAGGTGTTTGAACACGCGTAATATTGCTTTCCATAGTTATTGAGATTATGTTTCGTGGAGATAATTTACCTGTGACGTCGCACAAGAGGCTTTTCTGATGAAATTCGACATAGCGAAGAATGTCTGTGAAGTGTGTATATTATTAGACACCAAAGAATAAAACGAAATGAACATACAACAGAAAGTATAAAAAATCCACTGATGTATGTACCCAATTTTATTAAAAAATAATTTAATGATTTTTTGTACAAATATTTCCGTTTAACTTCATTCGCATTAAAGTAAACAAAGAGAGTAGTACCATCCCCTTGAAGAGAAATTGTTTTCGTACCTCTTACGTAATTTGTTAGCAATGAAAAATATCCCAAGTAGCGAACTCAAATTATTTTCAGATAGCAAACTGTTGACAGAGGCGGCAAACGTTCACTAGAATAATCGTCTACTTTAACAGAAATGGTTGCTGTTCATGTAACTTCAGTAAATATGTTTCTATGTGGTACTGAAATAAAACTCAGGCCGACGACGGCCAAGACTCGTCATTAGGGGTTACATTAAGTGTGCTGCCTACCTTAGATCACTAGCGAGAGCAATGATTAGGTATATACATGTTAAATTATATTCGGTGTCACTCAATACCTCTTCAAAATGATTGACATATTTCAATACACGTCCCACAAGCAGTCATAGTAAAGTGATCCACAAGCATCTGAGTATACAGGATGGCCAAGAATAAGTGTTACAAATTGATAGGGATGGTAGATGTGCATGTTTGGAACATATTTGATTAAGGAACCCATGTCCGGAAATGCATCCTTATACCTGCAATGGTGCACCAAAGTAACAGGGGTACGCAGGCAACCTGGCGACAACAAGCCAGTGGAAACATCTGTTGTGTTGTGTTATGTACTACCCGCTTTGACGCTCTGTGACTGTACGAGACACCGTGCATGTGTTACACTCGCTACGTTTATTGTCGTAGTTGTAGAGGCTACATGGAAGGCTACACATTGGCAGAGCTTATGCATTTAGTGTATGGTGCAGCAGGCGGCAGTGGAAGAGAGGCGGAGAGACAGTATCGTCAGAGGATTCCTAACCGACGGCACCCTGCACACACAATGTTTGCACGCATTGACCGCCGTTTGCGGGAGACGGGTTCGCTGTACGTCACGAAGCCAGCAAGTGGTTCGAGAAGGACAATACGGACACTGAGCTTTGACGAAGAGGTGCTGGAACGAATTCAGGACACACCATCTACCAGCACACGGGCAATAGCACATGCCATGCACACCTCCCGTCAATCTGTTGCACTGGT
>PNEQ01012491.1:0-37375 GCA_003012365.1 Medauroidea extradentata
CCCGTGTCTGTTTGGCTCCTGCATGTTACTACAGGTTTCCTATTGGCCTGGCTGTCGACTAGCAGAGCAGCTGCCTCACGCTGATTGGCAGTAGGTGTTTCCGCCATGTTGCTGGCCAGGGAAGCCATTTTGCTGGCGTGTGTGACTGAGTTCGCCTTCCTGCCGACTATTTCACTTCTGTATTCCTAAATATTCTGTGATACAGGTGCGCACATAAGGCACTGAAACAAAGTGGTGCAAAAATCTTTTTGCGTAATTTCCTATCTCTAGTTATAACACAGCAGGTGGCCCCACCACCGCATCACCATAAATATACTAATGTACTGACATGATTAAATATTTTTGAAACACTGATTCTATTGACCATGTCGATTAGAGAAACATGCCGTATAATACCAATTAGCGCAGTCGTCGGGTGTAAATATTAGACTTCGAAATTTCTGTCCGCAGAAATTGTTATTGAACGTTGCCAACCGGCTGTGTAAAAAAAACACCCTTCTGATTGATTGCAAACGCGGGTAGAACGCTCCTCTCGACATTTTCCTGTGTTTCACACCTGTTTGCAGCAGGCACGCTTCCACCCTACCCTTCGCCCATCGACTGGCTGTGTTTGTTTTTCGCTCGCGGAGGTTGGCGCACGTGCATCCCTGCCCGTTTTCCACGGGTCCAATCCAATCAGGGAAGTGTCAACACGGGCCCGGAGGACAGGTACCACATTGCCGGGTGGGGAAATAACATGACCCGCTCCGTTTGGCATATATTCCTGCGAGGACGACCCGGGGGCGGCGCGGGGTTAAAAGCGACTGAGGGTAGAAGAGGGGTTGCTGGCAACCCTCGGTTCATTGCGCGGTGGAAGCGAGTGTCAACAGCCGACCTTGTCCGACGGTAAGCGCAGTTGGTTCGCTTAGACCAGCGGGCGGGAAGGGAGTAGTAATTATAGGGAGGGGGAGGGACGCGAAGCTGCAATAAGCCTGGCTGTGAATCGTGCGTCCTACACGTGGAATGTCAAGAGGGGTGAGAAGTCGCTCATCCACCCTGTTTTAAATGAGTTAAGGGGCTCCGAGCATTAACCCATCCCTGGTTCTTCACGCCACTGACTTGTTTAATAAGATTTGCCCACTGCAGAGGTCACAAGGTTACAAACTGCATGTTATCGCGTTGCCATGGTCGCCTATGAAGGAAGGCATGGCTTCGTTAGCAGCCTCCGCGGCAATTAGTGGGGTTCCTCTGCATTTGAGCGTGCATGGTACACACGGTAACGTTGAAAATATGTATTGCTATCTTAAGGCCATTGAAAGTCAGTGTATAAAAACTTATAAATAAACAACAGTAATCCCAGAGAACTGTTTTTTTTTTCTAAAATTTCTGCTAAAATAGCGCATTCCTTCTGTGTATTCTCTTGCGCAGTAATGAAATTTACCCAATTACGTACTCATTAATTAATAGTTCACCAAGTGCTTGCTTTGCTCTTAAAGTTGGCAAAATGCATTATTTATGTTTGCTCCGTTTCCGTTTCTACATATTTATTTTCAAACGAGACATTTAATAAGTGATCGTGACTTACAACAATTTAAAATGTGTGTGTGTTGTACGTCTCGTCCTCACACAGGTAATTAGAGAAAGTTTTACGCAACAGGAACTGAAAGAGGAATCGCCTGTGACCATTCTTAAGTGATCATCCCATCATTCGCCTGCAGTGATTTAAGGAAACCATGGAAAGCCGAAATAAGGATTGCCGGAGCAAGTGATCGAACCTAGGTCCTCCCGGATGTGAGTCCAACGTGTTCTCTTTGTGCCACCTCGCTCGACTTTTGATTTAAATTAACTACGGTTAAGAGTCAGTGGAAGCTAGTCTTTTTTTACGTCTGAAGCACGGAAACGGGGAAGGTGGTAAGTCGAATTTAACACATCCGTCAAACACCTTCTCGCCTCTATGCGTGAAGGACTAAACTACAGTGCATTTTTTTTTCTTTTTTCGTAGAATATGTTTTTTAATGGGACTTCAAACGATGACCCTGTTATTTTATTTGCGAAAAGTAGGCCTATGTGTTAAAGTCCAATACATGTTTATATGATTATATGATTTTTGCTTTACGATTACGGTTGATAGTTTCTCAGCTACAGCAAACGTGAAAAAGTAATTTTTAGCACTTTTGAAGAGCTTGGTAACCATGTTTTTAACTATCGTACTGAATTTTTTAAACCATTATAAGACAGTTTGAAGTGTGTTTTCTTTTTGTAGATAAACGCATTGGAAACATTTGTAACACTTTCCTTGTGTTCAAAATAACGTTTATGTGTATGATAGTTTTCACAACTTAAGTAAGTATGGTTTTATGTATATGATAGTTTATTTCTTCACAACATAAATATATATATAAACTATGAAATTATGTATTGTTGAAACTGGAGCAGTTAAAACATATGCATGTGTCATCCAATCTAAAATATTCTTCGCCGGGGTAGTCATGTAGCCTATACCATACCTCACTTAAATTATTTTGCACACGATTTCTGTTCCATACGTAATTAGTAATTTAAACTCTGTAAAAAACATGCATTAATATTGGACGGGTTTTTAGTGACATTTTCGCTTGGGTGTGTGTTAAAAAATTTAATATATTTGCTTGCATCGATTCCACGTGGCAATATACCGAATAAACTTTAGTTAAAATAAAAGTAATAACTGAGTCATGTAAATAAAAGTTCTTTACTATTGTTGAAACAATAAAAGTTGAGTCAACTATTTGCAATACGGTTTATAACTCCAAAAGTAGTTACAGTGTTACGTGCCAAAGTGTAACTGCTATAGCACGCAATCAACTATATATAATTTTTTAAGGTGAGAAAGTGCAATAATAATTGTAGATACCTCGTGTTGGGTTTTACGTTAACGTCACGGCACGTCGGTAATTAATATTACGTTACTTAAGTAGTTCATTATATTTAAGTATCATAGGATCACTTTAGTAATATCACATGAAAATCAAGTGCCACGAATTTCGGAGAGGGGGTGGTCTGCCGTCACAAAAGACTCGATACGGACCGGCAACCCCTCTCCCCACCCCCACCCCTTTTTGCATTCATCACCTCCTCTGCCGCAGCATCTATCAGTGGGGGTTGCTTTTATTTATATATCTGTGTTTTGTTAAACCTGCAGTAGTACACAGCAAATAATATCTAGTATTCAAGGGTATACTAACAGCTATGAAAATGAAGCTGAAATTAAAATAAGCGAGCGGCCGACGGGCGTGCACTTTGAGCGACAGTTGGCAGTTTTCTCGTCTGAAATGTACCTTGAGGGGTGGAAACTATGGGGTGACATTGGTCAGAGAGAAGTATTGAAGAGAAAAAATGAACTGAAAATATGAAAACTATGCTTTGTTTCTAGGTGTCATTTCTCACAAATAATGTTACTATAGGTGGGATTTTTAAATGTTTGTTGCAATGGGAGTTTACAATTATAATATATTGGTTTGTGGACATACTATAGGGATTTGTGTTCACAAATAATGCAACTAGGTTACTATAGGTAAAGGCGGTTCATTTTAAAGTGAGCACTTCCCGGCCCTTATAATAATTAAAAAATATATATTTATTGGGGCTATAGAAGTAAAGTTTTGAGAGTTATGAAATAGTCCATGTTATTTTTTAGTTACATGAAAGTTCTGTATTTAAAATAGTAAATTTGGACGTATAATGGCTCACAGAAAATTGTATGTTGTGCTCAGTTTATTCTGAACAACCTATAAATTATTTGTTTAACTGAAGAATCTGTATTTTAAACGGATGGTGTTATATGGCTGAAATTCTATTTTTTAATAATCGTATTGATGTTCCAGCATCACAACTTCGACCCTAGTAACAGCGATACAACTCCTGTATTTTCTTGAAAAAATAATTATTGTTGAAGGTATATTATTTTAAGAAGTAAGAATAAACAAATCAACGTGAAATGCCGTTAATTTATTGATTTGTGACTCTTTAAGGACAGTTTTTTGTGTGTGGTACTATTTAGTAATTACAACTTATATTATTATTTTACGATAAAATAACGTAAGAAGCATTAATTCTTTTTTTAACTATCTTACGCTATTTATTGTAATGATGTTAATTCCGGCGCGTTGGCGACGGTTAAGTTTGTCCGTTGTATGCATTAATCATCCCAGTTTAAATAAACCATAAAACTATGCGTATATTGACCGTAAATTCTTTAAACTTGAAGATGTGCGAGTTAATTAACATTCACATCATCACAAGATCCTACATCCTGCCAAATCAAAAGTTTTAACAATGTGAAATACCATTACTCAATTTCAGGCTAGCATTGTCATTAGCAAACTTTACGCACTAAAAAGTTCAACATTTGGGAAAATACATATAGGTTTAATCACAAATTTCAGCATTCACACAAAAATTAATGCAGGCTGTTCGTAACATGTTATTGCTGATATAAAATCACTTCCTTCATTTTCATGACGTCAATTGAACTCGTCCAAAGATGTTTATTACGAACTCTCCTTAGCGTATTTCATTCAGTCAGTAAAATTAAACAACTTGTTGCTTGCTTAAAAACCAAATTGCAACCGGTATAATTTACTGGTAAACACAAATTTGGTTTTATCACAAACAACGCATTGAAATACATGTTTTAGTGGACCATGTCGACAAAATATTTTGTCGTCGCAATATTTTTGTTCACTTGTCCTAGCAGTACAGTTGTTTAATGTTCTTTTCAGTGTTTGTTATTCCTAAAGGTTCACGACGACATTGCGTACATTTTACAATGCCCTGCATTTAAATACACAGTATGATATATCAAGGCGGAATGCTCTGAAGTAATTGAAATGTATTAGGCTCACAGAAATGTGTTACTCGTTTTAACATTACATAAGGAGCACATCCTTTGCAATCCGCGTGTTTGTTGGCATGATTACCTAGCTTCATTGATTAAAACTGTACTATAGTCGCTTCAATGCACATGATTACCTAGCTTCATTGATTAAAACTGTACTATAGTCGCTTCAGAACAGACTACACATGTTACTGTCAACAATACAATAGCTGTTATTATTGTTATATTATTTGTCCACTCAAGAGATATTTCTGCTACACCATGATTACCAGTGTTTAAACCGTCTCTTGTTTTTCTATTTTGTAAACTGTCTTGATCACACCTTATATTTAAAATAATACTTTATTTATGTACAAGTCGTATTGGTCAATAAATTCCTGCGACTGAAGTTAGGCCCAACATGATCATTCTTTAATTCGTGTTACCGCTTTTTCGCCGAGCTGTTTTACAGAATTCCTCTCTTTGTCTGCCTCTCTCTGTTTATCTCTCTGTGTATTTCTCTCTCCGGCCGACACACATACCGTATAGCTTACTCATGCGGAATAACAAGCGACATTCCTGCCCCTGAGTGTGCGGGGACCCGCCAGCCACAACGTCTATCAGCGATATCTACGGACGTTCCACCACCGCCATCTCATCTATAGCAATCCTTGTAAACGTTCAGAAGTAGGTCAGCGTACAAGAGTGCTAACCAGAAGCGGGCTCCCAGTGTTTCCTAAATCCCGGGCTTCGTAGCTAAACGAAACTGTGCTGGTAGATATCTCAGAAGAGGAGTACAACTGCGCGTCTAAACGTGTAGTTGATAAATTGAAGCTGCGCTGCAGTTGACCGATAGTCTTCTTTGTAAAGGTGAATTAAACATTTTTTGTGCAGCAACATGCAACCATATTGTTGAATAAGTTGATTTCTTTTCTCATTATTGCTTGTAATTACATTCTATTCCTTGCATTATTTGTAATGTACTTTATGTCACCCACATATTCATTCGCTGTGGACGATAAGTTAAATTTTGTATTACACTGACTAACTGAATTAACCACATCTCTTCGGTAAACATTGGTAACTAAATTTCAAACTAAATTTAGAATAATAATTGATCTTCGTTTAATTTCCAAATATTTTGGTAATTTGTTAGTAGTTTACTGTAACTTGATAATTAAAACTTCAATTTGCTAGGTTAGCCGTTTAACACACACTAAATTGAGCAACTGACTATAGGCTAGGTGTCATTATTATTTTAACAGAATATTAATACACTATCGGTATACGAATTTTTTTATTAAATTCATATGTATCAAATGGTAAACAAAAGTTTTGAAGCGCGCAGTGAAAATTATTTTTAAAAAATGGGCGGAACATTTATTATATATTAGTTTCACTGATAACATCTATATTTTGAGGATAGGACACAGGCGTGATGGAAGATTATTCTATCAAATGGCATGTTATCAAATAACTGCCTGCCTATTATTTTTAGATTAATTAATATTTCTTACAAAGCTTTTTGATTTTTCTACACTCGGCGTAGAAAAGGGGTGTAAAATTAGTCTTAGTTTTGGGTTGAATATGACGTTAATATAACTTCCACTTTGTCGTGAGGAAACTCCCGAAATGTGCATTTCTTAAAATTATCTTTTGTCAAGCCCACAAGCCAGATTTAAGGAATGATGTTATTGTTATTTTAAACATTCGAACAATCTACTCCCTACGGTAGCGTAGCGTTCATGAACTGTCCGAATGGACGTTGAAGCCATAATTATGTAAATTCCATATGGCAGTGGATTTTCCACATTAACATTGCTGTAGTAGTGGTCGGTATAGTATATAAGAAGTTCAATTTAGTCATTGACGAACCTGCTAGGAGTGCTACAGTTACAACGGTGATACTTAACCAGTATAGCAACTTTAAGGCCTTGTTACGGAGTTTTGCAGTGATATCGAAAATATTTTTTTTATTGCTACGTAATACTCATATCAAAATTTCGCTGCACAGTTTTGACACTTATATGTTATAATTTGTAGCTGAATTTTTTTGTATAATTATACTGAACGGTTTTTTAGATTACACTACCCAAAATACCACGTTTTTCGTCGTGAAAATAAGCAAAAATGAAGGAAATTATTTTTTTTTTCTGGCGAATGGTACATTATTTTAAAAAACGCCTCCACATTATTGTGCATCGTGTGATTGCACATTGACTCACATTTTATTCAAAACGTTTGGTTAAAAATTATATGAGTTATTGGCATCAGTCTGAAAAAAAACTCGGGAACAAGCCCTTAAAACTACCTCTCAGTTCAGGTAACGCTGATGGCTATTTCGGAATTCAACTTGTCAATAAGAGGGGTACCTCTACAGCTATAGTAGATATGTATAGTGCTTAATCCTTTACTTACAAATCCATTATATGTCTACTATAAACATTATTTTTTGAATATATATATATATATATATATATATATATATATATATATATTACGAGGATAACATAAAATCTTCCGAAACGAGATTTGATACCTGTCTCAGGGAATTGTGATAATTTGTTTTTAAAAGCAGAATCCAACCTAACATTTTAATATTAGCAATACTATTATTTTTTTTAATTATTTAATTTGAATGATTTTGCCAAAAAAAAAAGATATCCGTAGAGATATTCGCATGTGTTTACATCTGCGCCGACGCTGCTAGTTTAATAAGCAATTAAACAATTTAATTTACATTGTTAATTTTCATAAAAATAATGTATAGGCCTAGCAATAAAGGTTTTGTTGCATTCTAAACCTCATACACGTTTTTTTATACGACTCGTTTCAATAAAAGCCATTCAGAAAGAAATTTTAGTATGTGGGAATTTTTTTAGTACTGGCACAAAGGTTAAAAATTACAGCACATGGAAACAATTAGTCTTCTAAGGTCCCCCCCCCCCAACCCGGATACATTCAAAAGGTTTGTCAGTGGATCGCAACCGATAAATAACAATGAGATATAATGAAAGCGCGACCCCACGAGGATTTTCAAAAGAACGTTCTTCAAAATGGCGACCACATTAAAGTTACAATTTACGGAACGTTTCTTATCCTTAAAATGACTGCCGGAAATTCCAACTGCTGTACGGGAAACGTAAATGCAATGAGCGTTGTACGTGAAATCTATGAATAAATCAAGACGCCAGCAGTAAGTGGGTCTTGGCGTATAACTGTGCTAACACCGTACTAGCGGTTGGATTATTTATTTACTCTTGTTTATTAACGTGCTAATGCATCGCTGAAAGCACTGGGCGAGAGGCTGCCTGCTAACCTAGAAGAGGCCGCTTAATTCATACTAAAGTACCTACCACCGTGTCCCTTCCTTGTCTTGCAACAATTTGCGGTTAGCTGCAGGCTTTTCATAAGCCCGTATAATAGCCGGCTAGACAGACCTTGCTCAACGGAATATGGCGCCATCAATGAGGATTTTCAGTGAATACAACATATTTACACGAACTGTAAAACGAAGATTGTGAACTAGGCGTTATATTTAACAAACAAACAAAAAAAAATACCGTGGCTGTAGGAGAAAAACTAGAGAGGGGATTTAAATTGTTACACGTTTTATCGTCCTAGGCCGAATGGTCAGACCATTCACCTCCCACCAGGGCAATCCGGGTTCGATTCTAGACGGAGTCGGTCCACGGATTTTCGCATGTGGGAATCGTGCCGGACGATGCCGTTGGTCGGCGTGTTTTCTCGAGGTTCTACCGTTTCTCCCGCCCTTTCATTCCGGCGCTGCTCCATGCTCACCCCATGTCACACCTCACCAACACTAAGTACCTCGATGTCGAGGGCTGACCAAAATCTCACACTCACTCTTCTGTCAGTAGCACAGAGGTAAAAGTCGCAAATAAGGTAATAAATCCATACAGCCTCTACATTTGTATTAGCGTAGATCATGGCTTCCTGTAAACCCGTAAAGTATACTACTAGAGACTGTCACTGAATATAATATCTATACTGTTTAACAGGTATTAATATTTACATGATACTGTTGTGAATAAAATATCGAAACAAAATATTCTCGTTTCAGTTATTTAAAAGTGAAAGTCTAACCATTGTAGACTAAAAAAAATTACAAGGATACATAAATTAACATAGTTACATTACACAGTATAGTAATGAACAAAGCGAAAGGGGTAGAATATCATCAAACAAAAATTTTGAGGTTTTACATTTCAGCCAGACAATTCGAATTAACATAACATTAATTATAACGAGTTTTTTTTCTGCGCGACTCTTTTTCCATGCTTATGTTTCAAAATAACATCACACATTTAATTCAAAGAACAGAGTTGTGAATCTGAGTAAATGTACTTAACAATGCAATGAAATTATTTTAAAATTTAAATTTAATATTAAAATTACTTTCGGTTTTTTTCTCTTTCATTATTTTATAATTTTGTTAAAAAACTATAACTTCCTAAACTGAAATAATACGGAGCCTATAAGGTTTTAATAAATTAAGTATTTTACGGTGACCCACAGCGATTATATTATGCCTCGATATATTGATATTTTTGCAAGTAAAAGCTATATATATATATATATATATATATATATATATATATATATTTTTTTTTTTTTTTTTTTTTTTTTTTTTTTTTTTTTTTTTTTTTTTTTTTTTTTTTTTTTTTTTTTTTTTTTTTTTTTTTTTTTTTTTTTTAATTTGCTATTTTCCCAGAAAGTGCGGCTTACTATTTAACGCTCTTGCAATATTTTGAACATATATTTTATTGTAGGTGTTCCCGAGCAAAATCAGTTTTTCAGTCAACGTTGCAACAATTGTCTCAGTCTGCAACATCTTCGGTAGCATCTCTTGAGATGGAGAAAGTACGTACATCGCCGTTGAGAACTGTACTCCGGATGCAGGAAAGTCTAGCATGATTTATTCTTCAGAGTTGCGTGCTACTTCATCTCACAAATATTATCCTTGAAGACATATCACAGTTGGACTAGTGTGGCAACCTTACATCAACCTGAAAAACTTTAACCTGTTTAAAAATAATTTTAAAAGGATTCTCATACAAATAATTTCTTTAAATAATGTAACTAAAAATAACCTCCGCTTATAAACTACGATTTAAAATGCGTGTCATATGAAACGTTTGCTAGTTTAGGAATAATTTCATAAAAAAAAATATCAGTCGAACGCGCGGCACGTGTGTGCCAAATTACCGTGACGTATTCTTTTATAGAGCTATTATCGCCGTTTTGAAATCGATCGGAAGAAGAAAATTTAATTCTTCTTTGTCGCCAACGACTTTTAGAATTAAAATAATTTGTAATTTTTTGGAAACTATATTTTGTGATATATATATATATATATATATATATATATATATATATATATATATATATATATATATATATATATATATATACACACACACATACACACACACAATATACTCCTTTCAAATATAATCATCTGAACTGAATAAAAATTCTAGTGCTTTGTTTTCTGTATTTTTTTTGGAGAGTAGTGTGAATCCTTAATGCATTTTTTAAGTTAAATTTCTCAATATAGTGACATAAAATATGTAAAATAATTTTGATCACTCCAAAACCCTTAAGGGGCCCGCCTCGTGGCACATGTGTTTGTGTGAGTGAGGTATGGTGCTAAGGGCGACGTCGTGAGGGCCATACAACGGTGCGTCGCCTCTATGCTTAAGGCGTGCAGTCTTCGCGAAGAAACAAATTCCTATGGAACTTTAAGTGGTGACCCTCTTTTTTTTTTACGAAATCACTTTACTAAAGACCAATGCACTACCCTTAAGTGGTTTCACATGTATTCGGCTAGTATATTTTCCGCTATAACAGCCTGAAAACCCCGTTTTAACCCATTTTGACGTGCCCTAAAAGGGGATTTCTAATACGTGTGTTGTCTTGAAAGAACTTAAGGGCAGTCGTCTGAGGTGTGTGTTCTTTTCGTAGAGAAACGGCGTGAACACACGTGTATTAGTTTCGGCGTAAAACTTTTTCTTCAAACACGCTGCAGTGTGATTTTATGGCAACGAGGCGGGTCCCTTAATGTTGTCTACTGTTTAGGCCGCCGAGCTGTGTACAGAGCTTTTGTCCAAGAAGTTTATTCGAAAACTGATCGACGTACGTAATATCTGCTTTTAGCAATAGCATTCAAAGGGTGTTTCAGTCTGCATACGTATTTCTGGTCTTACATTAAGCATTAAAATGTTTTTCTTCTATAGGCGAAACTCAAGCTTAACTTACTCTCAATATGTTAATCTACGTAAGGAACTCACCGTCAAAACTATGCTTTCATCTATTAAAAAATTTAGCACGACTACGCAATAAACATGATTTTGAAGCTCCTCAAAATGGGCAGAAACGGAATTTTAGACATTGGTAACTACCAAAATACCGGCCGGAATCGTGAAACTAGAAGGGTATGCACCTCTGCGCGAGAGGTTTACGGATGTTAAAATTATTTTCAAATCAGAACGCAAGTATTTTTGTTTTAAATTCTGTTATTATAAAGGCTTAGAAATTATCATATTAAAAAATTATAAAAATGACAGTTTTCCATTGTTGTTGATTTTCTGGTTTCAAGCCATTATTTATCTAAAAAAAACAGTCTTTAATTCTTTACTCGAAGGTAATGCATACTACCGCATAGAACTACATAAATAAACGTGCTCTGATAAAATATCTACTCGGCAGAAATAAATCGGAAAAATTTTGCCGCTAGTTTCGCTGCTATTAGCAAGGGGGCTACGAACTTTACCGAGTTCGGTACCGGGGAAACACGAATGTAGTTTAATGACTCTGGTGAGACTGCTCCTTGTTTGTCTTACAAGACCGTGTACATAATAGTTTGTTGCAGCCACATTCGTGAATCATCGGCACCGACTTCGGCTAAGTTCGTAACCCCCTTGCCGACACCATAAATTTTCCCTGGCCAAACTCGTCCATAAGGAATTCGTTTATGTTCCTAACGTGTAGCATAATTAACCTCGCCCCGAGCGAGCGAGCGAGCGAGCGCAAACGCCTCACTTAACTGAATGATTTACCTTCACTCGGCTGTTGTTATCACTCCACTCAATTATTTCAATCTCGTGCGCGGCTCGTGGCGATGTATGCAGGTCGGCTTGTTTGAGCCTTTCATATGGAAATTCGGCGGCCGGATGGTTATATACTCGTTCAGCACGGGAAGGGGGGAGGCACGGGCAGCTATCAAATAATGAACGTTACGACAGCTATGCCCAGACTAAATGTAACTTTTTTTGTTGCCAGTGTTTTAAAACAGGCGGAAGTGTTACTACGTTATAAAAACAAACAAATAACAGTGTTCCGTTGCGTTTTTTTTATTGCTGCAAGAGGTTGAAGTTTCACCCCGTACAGCAGAGGCGAAAAAAAGAAATTGCGATGCTCGTTGCCCCGTGAAAAAATATCATGATACTGCTGGTAAACATAACACTCTGTTACGTTTCATAATAGCTAAATTAACGAATTGAATTCAGTGAGAATTTTTCACAGATTGGCTTTTTAAAAAATATTATTATGGTGATGTCGGAATGTCAAACGTCAGAATATGTAGGCCGTAATCTGTTTCTTGATTTTCCTATTGTTAAGAAGTGTTTAAATTGGTTCATAACTAAGGAGGCTGTAAGTGGCTTTGTTTGATTGTGTTACGAATAAATAGCGCTTATTTCTATATGTAAAGCTACAGACTAATATTAAATAATGGTACATGCAGTCACGTAAGTTCACTGAAAGAAAATTTATCGCATATGTGTGTGGTAAATTTCAACACAGTATTACGAATCAATTGTGGAAAATAACTAGACAAACATATGCGAAAATTCCTTCACTAGTTTGGAAGTATTTTATTACCATAATGTACAATTTCTTACTGATATAAAGAAAATGTTTACGTATTTGTACAAGTTTTCATTATACTCTTATCAGGCGTATTAAACCGAAACAATTTGATAATATATAAAAATTTAGACTGGGAGTTGAGATAGAAACGTTACACTTAGAACTAGTGATTCACTATGTAAAACCACTTTTTTTAATTAGTGTAGAATTTTGACGTAATGGCAGGGCTAAATCACCTCGCCACATATTCCGACCCCTTTAAGTGACAAGAAAATTTCATATATATGAATGGAGCTGATGTTGAGACAATAGACAAATTGTAGGGAGCAATCTAAACGAACACAATATCACACCTAGCAAGACCTGGGGATCGAACCCAGTACCTCAAGTATCGCAAGCCGGCGCGCAGCAGATTACGCTCCGGAGGTCGGCGCCACCAGATTTGTGTAGAATGTCTCTTCTGAAACATCCATATTACTCTTGTACGTTCCTGGCATGTGGTCTCATTTCGTTTAGAACCTTCTATTTAACTTTTGTTTATGATGTACTCAGAAAGTTCTGCACATGTCGTACTCTAATTTTTCCTTAGTTCGTGATATTTCACTGTAGTGTGTGTATAAGTAATTTTACTGTGCAGTATGGCACTGTGAGACTGTAAAGGAAGATAGATTTCTCATACAAGTTAAATAACATTACCATAAATTTGTCAGATAAATTTATCTAAAATTTTAGAGTTTACCTATACAAGCGTGATTGTTAGTATAAATTCGTATTTTAAAGTAACGACCGTTAAGGCTGTTTGTAAGTGCTCATTTAAGTCGTCAGAGTAGCGATATTATTTATAACAGTTTAATGTTACAAACACATGTCTCAGTAACAGTCCACAGAGTGCGTCGAACCGGTTATGCAATGAGCCGCTCTCAGATTTATTAATTAAGTCACCCACGGGAGTTGAAAATGTAGGGTCACGCTACAATCAGCTCTGATCGCAGCAACTCAACAGTTAGCGTAGCTATGAATTTGGTACGTTGTAATCAGGAAGAATAACTTTTTTTTTCTAAAAACAAAATATTCGATTGACATAAAATTGCTTTAGTTGTTTAGTCTATCAAATATGTATCTAATTTCTGATTAAAATTTTTATTTATATTTTCAGTAATTTTTTGGAAATACGAATATGTTGTTTTATGATTTTATGAACTTTATCACGTAGCCCATGGTATATAATTTCAGTGAAGATTATTTTATTTCAGCAAGCCAATTGGTTTACGTAGGATGTATACTCCCGTTACATGCAAGTTTTGAATTTTGGCATTCCGTTATGCATATACTTCGCGTGCTAAAATTTGCCATAAGAGAAAAATCACTGGTAATGTCTGCAAAACTAATTTTATTTCTTAGAAATATAAAATTACGAGTTTTACGAAAACTAAATATTAAATCGTTGCCTGTGAGATGTTTCTTTCTTCTGTAATAAATGATGTAGGTAATCTCTAAATGTCACTTGTAGTATCAAAATGTTCTTTTATAATTAACTCACGCTGCCAAAGCTTCTCCTCCCTGGTTCTTGCAAGGGAAACGTACTTCATATATTATTAAGTAGAGAACGAAAACTATCTTCTGCAGTTAAATTTGTCAGCTTTTAAGAGGAGTTCACGTTTGGCAAGTGAACGATGTTATACCTTCTCATGGGTATTCATTTTTTGCGCGGCACTGCTTAACTTGTCGCTATTAAAAGAACACTTACTTCAAATTATGCATTCATGTTTACAGAAATAATACTGCATACGTATTAGAAGCAGAGACTGTGTGAGAAAAATACTAACTTCATTGGTAAAACGAACAGATAGATACGTTACTTTCACTTTACGACATACTTTACTAAATAGCATTGCAGCGCTACCGCTTTAAGAGTTATTGGACCTTAGCTTTTTTACGTTTGAAGCATAGAAACGGGGAAGCCGTAAAGTCGAATATAACACGTGTGTCAAACACCTCATCGTCTCTAGGAGCTGAGTACTAATTTAGCGTGCAGTGTTTTCGTAGTACGTGTTTTTAAACGGGACTTCAAGTGAATTTTATTTGTGGAAAGTATGTGGTAAAGTCCAATGCAGGTTTGTATTTTTTAATTTTACTTTTACTGTTCGTATTTTCTCAGCTACAGCAACA
This sequence comes from Medauroidea extradentata, assembly GCA_003012365.1. Classification (NCBI taxonomy): domain Eukaryota; kingdom Metazoa; phylum Arthropoda; class Insecta; order Phasmatodea; family Phasmatidae; genus Medauroidea; species Medauroidea extradentata. The sequence goes on from PNEQ01012491.1 coordinate 14,897, forward strand.
TGAAAATGTTATGTTCAGCATTTTTGAGGAGCTTGGTATGTTTCTAATTAGCAGACAGCATTCTTAAAACCATAGGGGCACAGTTTGGATTATTTTTTTTAGATAAACGCATTAGAAACATTTTTAATAGTAATACATGAATAAACCACTTTCCGTACTACAGTACAGCACGGATCACGTGTCAAGTCCACTTACTCTTTAAGACCAAGCGAAAAAAAAAATAATACTACGAAAACACTACGCGCTAAGTAAGTGCCCCGCACATAAATGCTGTATTACGACTGAAGTCCGTACCGGTGTCGCTCATATCGCTTCCATTTTACTGTCGGGATTGTTTAAAAAAATCAGACGAAATATGCTCCTGGACGCTGGTGAGGATGACATGAGGTTATTGTGAGAAAACAACGAATGAAAGGGCGGTTGTAAACGGAAGCACCTTGAGGAAACCCACCAACCAACGGCAAAGTCACTTGCGAAGTACGTGCCCCGGTTCGTTTGGGTGTGAGGCGAGTGGTCTAACCACTAACTACGCTACTACGACCCGTCTACTTCTATGTAAGTCCTTACATTTATTATTGCGTGGGTTGTTATTTTTTTTTACATTGTTATGCCGTACTCAGGAGCTCTATTGAACCTGTTGAGCTAATGTGTTGGCCTTCTTTTCCTCCCAAAAATATCTTCATTCTCTCGCTGAGCTGCTTCCTACGATCTTGTTATGGTGGCTCTGGTGATAGGTTTGTCTTAAAATTGGCAATTGGCAATTTTTGTTCCGAATTTACATCTGACCTGTACAATGTTGAAGTTTAAAATGAAAATTAAAAATTTTCAACAATTTTTTTAAAAATATAAAAATACATATTTTTTTTGTTTTTCTATATGTCAAATCATAGCCTACAACATTGTTGTACACTGTAAATTTTGTCGGATTGGTATGTCGGTTGGTTTTAGTAGCGTACACAAAACCGTAAAGTGAAAATTTTGATGTTTACGACTCATTACGCCAAAACTATGAGAGATACAAAAATTTCCTAAGAGGAAGATTCCATCACAATTTATGTCTAAAATAAGAAAAGAAATATCTGGTAAAAATATAAATATAAAAAAGACGTTGAAAATTGAGGTGGCCACGCCCTTAACGTTGTAAGGAACCCGAAGAACCATTAATTAGCATTGGTATTCTCAGTCTCATTGTTCTCTTTGTCTTATTTTGTTCTTGTTATCTTACAAAAACTTCATCTTTTTACTAGAGTCTTTCTTGTGTCTATAAGTTTTTGAGTTGCATATTTCTTGCGGTTTGATTCTTGGGTGCAACTTTTGGGTGTGGATATTTCGTTTATGTAGTTCTTGTAGTTGTTAGTTGGTCAATGTTGATTTCAATGAGATATAAAAATAATAACATTATTATTAAATTGTTTTTCTTCGGCTCGTTATTATCTACATGCTGGCAGGTTATTTATTTGCTTCTGTACTCAGAATCGCGAATGTGGACACGGAGCTTACGTAACGGTATATCGTGTGTAGGTTTCCCCGGTGTGCTTCGCTTTCACGTCAATGATTCATTTCAAAGCTGCTCTATTACGAGCGTAATCTCACAGTCCGTATGAACCATCGCACGCCGTTAATAGAACATAAACTGTGCACTCTGTCGCTTATCCTTGAACACCGGGGGCTTGGCGTCCTTTAGAATCATTCATGAAGGTAATCCTAAATACCCTGGCTCTGAATTTAACATAGACTGGCTGTATTTGTTAGGCATTGTCAGTGTATTCATGAAACACCATGGTTATAGAAACCTCTAGAATTTATATGATTAAGTGTATTACCGTTCTTGTCAACAACTATTAGGCGTTGTCTTTTGTGACAGGATGATTTTTTTCCGTGAATTTTTTACTTTTTGTTATTCCCATATTTATTTTCTGCGTTTCAAGTAACTTAATTTAAAGCTTAAATTAATATTTTTATTTTTTTATTTTTAAGTGTATGCTAGAAACAATTCTTTTCAATAACTTACAATGAGACATTAGAAACATATTTATTTGTATTGCCCATAGTTTCCACATATAAAAAGCAAATTTGTCTTACTACTAACTAGACTAACCTTATATTCCAGCAAGTTATTTTTCAGAAATATCTGTGTGTGACAGAATGCCATGAAAACTTAACTCTGAACTTATGTTGTTGATCTGAAATGAGTTTTCAACACAAACGCATTAACAGAAAATTATAACTATTTTATTTCTTGTATATATAAATGACGCATTATCACAGCGTTGTGTGCATTTGAACTGCCATTTTCATTATTTCGGGATCACTAAAAATAATTACCCATAAATTAACTGAATTGTTTACAGAAAGACAGTAAATTAACGAAAACTCGTACAGCTCATACAGCAATGTTGGAAAAATAAACATATGTGTGCGTTTGTTTTTAATTAGTTTTTTCCTTGCAAATATTCACTCAACCTATTACTTTTTGTACGCAGTACAGCACGTGTACAGAACAATTTTGAAGTTTTTTTGTCGTAAAAAAATTTAAACTGCGTGGAAAGTTTTGTGAATTCGTGAAAAGGTCGTTACTGAAAATAAAGGTTAAAATATTTCGTGAAGATTTGCAGGCAGTTCTAACTGGTTATTTATCGTATTTCTAGGCAATTAATCTCTCGGAATGTGTCATCGTTAACTGTGTATATTTTGCTGAATGGGTAAAGATTAGTGATCATTATTATCTAAGAATATACATTTATATTTTAAATACTCAAATATGATACGATTTCGCTTCACCAAACGTCATGTAGACCAATATTTAGAGAGGTGCAAAGTCACGCATGCTGATGCAAATTGTACCTATACGGCATTTCAGAGATGTCTGCAGTGTTTTGTAGAAAATGGCGCCTCAGAACAGCAGTTTCTAGTACGCAATAAACCGGAGAGCAAGGGTTCTGCCGGAGCAGCAGATTGCAATGCTGTTACAACAGAAGAATACAGGAATCAGCGCGGGCCAACAGTATTGCTGGGTCATGCGTGGGAAGGTTGCTCGATGTCTGCTGCACACAGCATAATATTGGTCGAAACCAAGGTGTTTCTTTTCCGAAGCAATTCTTCGCCGTTTTACGTCTCCCGGTTTACAACCCGTAGAATAACCTCGTGCTCTTCACGTGCGACTGAACATGTGTTGCCAGCTTGATACGTCCTCATAAAATTACGTATGTATAGCTACTCTGTTTGATATTTGAGGATAAAATTTGAAATAAGAAAATGACTTTCTTAAAAATACTATGACTTCAGATGTATTGCCTGTAAAAATAGCCAAATTCTCTTTAAATGTATCGTCTTTAAAAAAAAAAGCCAAGGTCGTTCAAAAGAGATAGAATAAATCCATGCACGGCTTCGCGAGATGCACGGGAACACAGCGGAATATCGAAAATCGGTGAAATAAAATGTTGCAGCGAAAATTGACACAGGTGTGCAAAACGCTTTTAATGCGAATCATTGAAATCGTTTGTTTGTAGCATTTTTTTTTCTCTCTACAACAGGCCCAGTTAGAACTGTACAGCTTGGACACACAGCGTGTGTGATTTGTCCCAAAACTGTTCACACGTGTCACGGTTAATATAATATATTACGTTTATTGGAGACTATTTTTTAACATTTTCGCGATTTTCCAGTGTCTCTAATTATTGCGATTGGCACAGTCAAATGAGCGACGTCGCTGCACGAAGATACACTGACATTAATAATGAAGCAGAGCTGCAGATGTGCTCGGAGGACAGTGAAGCAAATTAATTTTCGTAAAAAATAAGTGGCTCTAGTGACATATTTAACTATGCCTAGGGATGATGATTACAGACGATGGTTTATCGCGAGAAAACTTGACTGTTTGCTGGATTTCAACGTACGTTCAGCTTACCGCAAGATTACTAGATTTAGCTTGCACGTGGAGCTGTTACCCTATTTGACTGAGCGAATAATAATCCCACTCTTGTAATACTTGATTCCTGTTATTGGTCTACAGACAGCTACGTCGTGTATCACCCAATCATACATGTTGCGAGAAACTACAGTGTTTTCAAGGGTATGCTGGTACATAACATGTTCGCGATATGCCATTATCTATAATCATGGCTTGTTTGTACAAGTGTAGCAACTCAAAGTGTTTGTTAGACACGTGTACATCTCAATACCTATTATTTGTTGCGCAACACCCGACGGGGCTGTTTGCAATCTTCTTTATGCATGTGTAGAGACCTGAAAAATTCGCGTTTTCTTTAAGTCACTAGCTAGTATTCCAACTACTGTACGTTGATGTCAGTTCCGTGATTGGCTCTTGCCTTATTTGGCACCTTGTGAGCCTCGCTGAGTCAATAACAAAGTGCAACTGGACGCACGCCCATTTCTCTGTATCAACGAGCAGGTAATGAAGAGTTGCTTTATGTTTCATTTCACAGACATTCTTGGAGGCAAGCCTACAGGTCAATGAACACGCGAATTTTTCCTGTCCCTATGCATGTGTTGTAAAGTACTATAGACGTATAAGCCCTGTTAGACAACTTGAGACCCCACATTTTGGTGACAATTTTTGTGTACCAACTTGTTTCGATGCCCTCTACACAATCGCAGGCGGCGCGATGTGACATGACGTAACACCAAACGAGCCAATCACAGTTGCAACGCTCGCGATACGCGACATCTCACCAAGCGACGAGGCTGACTTGCCGCCTGGGCGATATCGTTGATGACGTCAACGACAACAGCCAATCAGAAGCAAGAACGCGGAAAATAAGAAAAATAACTATTGTGATGTTTGCGAACAATAGAAAAGATTCACAAACGAGAGGGAAGGAACGAAGGATGGAATATTGGTCTGGCTAAACTATGTTCCTACCTGCCACACAGTCATAACCTGACCTACCGCCACATATTTTGCTTATATAATATACAGTTGCTTATGACAATTCACGAGGGTAGTGTTTCAAGTCGAAATTCAACCCGAGTGAAACTAGCCCGTGTTTGAAATTTCAACTGATGACTTCTCGATCAACTACTGAATTAATATTATATTCAAATATAAACAAAATATCCTGTAAATAATGCTTTGCGGACGTAGCATTTGGCAACATATTTATCATGTAGGAAATATAAAGGCTTTTTATTACCGCCTTCATAAAACATTGAAAATCGTAGCAGGCGTTCATCAAATCTAATCAACAAAACCTGGTCACGTGACTGAAATAACCTACCCTGATCCTCCGAGTGAATTTTCTTAAGTGCCGTATGTGGTTCACATGTCTTCACACAGATGGCAGGCCGTGTCGAATTGTTCTTCCGCGTTCCGCCAGCTGTGTCGCCTCGCATAGCGTCGCTTCATTGTAAAGAACACTGCCATCGATGCTATGCGATGTCGTTGGCTTTCGCTACATCGCGTCGCGTCGTGTAATTGTGTAGATCTATTTACGTGCACAGCTTCAGCTCTGTTTAATGACCTGTGGTTAGATGTGTTTAATTTTCTCGCGTCACAGACTTGCAGTGTCTCTGTCACCTTGTTCTGATTGGCTCAGTCAAACGAGCACGAAGACACTCTGCCAATAACCATGAATCAGATCTCCAGTTGTTCACGTAAGACATTGAAACAAGTAGGTGGAAAAAATTGTTCACCAAAATTTCGGGATCCTGTCGAGAGCTGCATCAGGTTGATAACTAACTGGTGTGAGATTTTGAGTTGAGTTGTTACTGGATTGTGTGAGGATAGTCAACCTGTTTGTTGGTCCTCAAGAAGCCAATGGACCTGTGGGTTTTATTAAGAATTGTACCAGACACCAGTTCGTGATGTAGCTTATCTATGACGTCGCATGCGTGCAGCTATCGAACATATCACACCTTATAATACACACCTCATGGAGAGAGACTGATACAGTTTCAAAGTCTGTCACTTCAGTGAATTTGTTCTTATTAATGTACTACGTGATGGAAAACATGTTTAGTTACTCTATTTGAAGACACAAGCCACCAAAGTGTGTTCACATTACTTCTCAAGTTATGAAGTTTTATTTTATAATGCCTTTAAGACCGGACTTGTTGTATTAAGCTCCCCGCATTCACAGTTTTAGCTGCAGAATTGCTTGACATGCTACCGAGTCCAATTTTGAGTTACTTCTCACCACCTTCCATCTCTTCCTGTGGAGGAAAATTTACGCCAAGGTTTTCGACTCTACAATTTTTCTGTGTGTGCTGGTGTACTGGAAAGGCAAACAAACCACCCATGCTGCATGCTCAGCCCTGAGCAAATATTTACGTCGGGAACGTTGTCCGCCCTGAGCCAGCCTGTGTCGAGCAGACGTCTCGGCCGACGACGTAGGATCTGCACGTGCCTTTGATCCATATTTCATCCGCGGGTTGCGAGTGCATTCGCGCCACGGCGTCCTTCGCTATCCCTTTGATCTCCGAAAATTCCCTGCACGACTATTTCATGTAAATTGAGTCGCCGAGTCTTAGGCCGGGTTATGTTTTTGGCCTCCTCTCTGTGTTTTCTTCTTCGGCCGCCTCTTCGCCCGTGCTTTGCGCGTCGTTATGCGTTCAGACATCCCCGCATCTCAGTTTCCTGACAGATTTCGCTCTGGAGATGAGCAGCGCTGAACGGGGAAGTGAACGTTACGTTTTATCTCAGCGAACCTTTTACCATGTTACTCGGCATCCAAAAACTGAACCATTCATCATGTCAGTGAAAGACTTGACCACTGAAAACCGAATATTCAATCTGTTACTGACTATATAAAATTTGCGCAAGAATGTCTTATAAAACAGTAAAATAAATAGTCCTATATATTTAACTCTTTGGAAATAAACTGCCACGTGTTTTCAACTAAATTTCTCAATTTTCGGCAATTTTGATTTGTTTAAATGTCCAAGATCGTCTGTGCTATGGATGGTTGGTCTCAGCATTATTTAAATCATTGGTACTTTTACAAAACCTGACAGTTTAAGAGTTTGAGAATTTACAGGCTGATCTGGTGCAAGGCTCAGAGGCGTGAATTACTTGATTTAAGCCCACTTCGTCTTGTTGCTGTTTCCACCAATAGCGATACTCTCATTTTCTCTTATATTCCCAGTACTTACCTAATGTAAAATGTTGGTACAAGTGGTTTTGATTTTAATAACTAATGATACAGTAGGAGGCAAAAATTTAAATACGAAGTGTGGGGAATCATGCTTAGGTAAATTTTATTCATATACATATTTGAGCCGTTAGAATTTGTTGGTTTATGGATATACGCCATTTCTCATGATTTGTTGACGAAACTTGTGTTGAATGACGGAGCACAAAAAAAAAACAAAGAGAAAAACACACAAAAACAGAAGAAAGCAATCCCAGAGGAATTAAGTCTGTTTATTTTTACCGAAACGTTGCGTTTTTTTCCAATGAATTTAACTTGTATCGTGTTGTCGCGTGTTTTTTTTCTTTTTCTGTGCGCTGTCCATCGTTTTTCATCTACTTCCATGTTTTCTCATACTGGGAATCTGTTTTTTGTCTGTCTTTTGTTTCTGGGTGTTTTCAAAATTATATATAATATTGGATGGGAAAAAAACTGACGGAAATCTTCAGGGATTGCTGTTTTCTGTTTTTTTGTGTGTTTTTATCTCTGTTTCTTGTGTTGTGTCGTTCAACACAAGTTTGGTCAACAAATCATGAGCAATGGCGTATGTCCACAAACCAATAAATTATAATTGCAAATGCCCATTTCAACAAACTTTTTAAAATATCATATTTTAGCCAGTTAATTACTTTTGCATCAGATGATCATCTCTCTGAATTATTACTATGCATGGGGATTAATGGACAGCGGAGTTTGAGTAAGTTTTCGTACAAATGTTATGTAAGTTAATGTGGCTGGTTACATAAGAAGTAATATTTGTACCTCCTGCACACGTGCGGAACTGTGCTTAAGTGATCTTCTTAACATGATTGGTGCACGGAAAACGGAAAAACTGTTTAATTACACGCGGAGCCTTTTAGAGTGGCCATTATAATTACCCGCACGAAGTTACGTGACCTAACAACAAAATTGGTGATTTAAGCTGAATTCACTCTTTCAGAACGCCGGCTCGTGAACATATGTTTTGAGTGACTTCATAATAAGTGAGGAAGAGAATGAAAATAAAACTTGGCTATATGACTCGAAGTACCTTTATTGCTTATTTGACAAATCAGTATTTGTAATATAAGTTCTTCAAGACATAAAGTAAAACTTTTACCTTTATTCTCTTCGTCCTTGTGATATAACATAAAACACATGTTCACGAGCTGGCGTGTTCTGAAAATAAGTGTGCACTTCTAAAGAGACGCAGAGCGGCAGATGCGCACCTAATACGTTGAAACAGCTGATACAAAAATAATTTCGCCAAAATCTGGGGTCCCTATCAATAATTTGAAAGAATTGAAACAGCATTGAAGCAGTTGTTCATATGCTTAAATATATCTTGGCAAGTGTTTGATTACCACTACAAACGGTCTTCGGAATGAAGTACATTATCCTTAAAATCAGACTTCATGAATTTATAGCTTTAATAGTTGTGTGTGTGTGTGTGTGTGTGTGTGTGTGTGTGTGTGTGTGTATATATATATATATATATATATATATATATATATATATATATATATGGACGGCTTTTATGTAAAATGAACCAAGCAACATTTTTGATTGTCTGATTTACGTATATTAATAACATAGAAACCTTTAGATTTTCCTTATATAAATAAAATCAAGCACCATGTGCCCTGCTACCTTCTGCAAGTACTGAACCAACCACCACACAATTAACTTAAATTTACAAGCTGTTTTCTCAGTTTAAAGGATATGTTGCTTGGTTCTTTTTATATTAAAGCCGTCCATATATGATATTACAATTGTCATGAATGGCTTTCTCCGTGAACGTTGTTATATTCGGGTACCTTAAACTCGGACACCCATTATTTAAACGATCACATATTTATACAGCGAATAATTGTGTAGTATATTGAATTATTTGTGTTAATTTCAGGTAATATATTAAAACGCATTTGCCGTATTTTATTTATACTCAAGTGTAGTAAATGCAGTATGTAATTTATGTGAATGGAACTCTCGTAATGCTGAAAGCTGCTCATGCTATTTACCCCTTTGTATGTGTCTGATAATAGCGTTGATCCCTTATATCAGATATCGTATAAAGGTATTGTGAACACGTCGGCTCAGTGTGGTGTTTAATCTTTGCAATGGTGTTACATTATATCTCGTGGTTTCAGTACGTATAATCTGGTTTGCTTTTTTTTTTATTTACTAATTTTATCTCTGCGAATTCAATAGAATACATATGAGTTTATAGAGCAGTTGAAACTATCTTTGTATGGGACATATGCGCTTAGCTTGAATAACGTGACCGTATTTATGAATTCAAATATTTTTGGTCAGCACTTAAGGGCGCTGCCTACCTTGGAACTCCGGCAAAAACAAGGATAGGTATTCACATGTTAAATTGTATTAAACGGAGGCCACTCACCTTTCACTCTGTCGCTTTAGGACAGCAACCATTTTCTTTATTGACACAAGGAATAAGCATTGCTATAGGAATTAAAATGCGAGAAAAATTTATGATATGGTGTTTCTGAGATTTTTTTTAAAGAAAATACTTACTTTCCCACAATTTTCAGAATATTAGAAAACATTTTAAAAGATTCTGTAGCAATGTGGGCGCATCGAGATGAGCCAAGTTTTTTCATGTCGTAATATTTGTTTGGGAGTTTTAAAATGTTTGCTTGTAGAACCAATTTTGTGTAAATGCTCTTTAACATTTTTGCGCTAAATTTTTATTACTTGTTAAATGCAATTCGTAAACGGTGATAGAAATAACAAAGGTTTTCTAATTTTATCACTGTTTAGGAATTGCATTTAAGGAGTAATGCATATTTAGCGCAAAAATGTTAAATGACACATACATGAAATTGGTTCTACAAGAAAACCCTTTTAACTTGTACTATAAAACAAAATATTGCGACTTAAAAACCAATAATTTGTACATCAGTGGCACAGTGGAATCTTAACTCTGAGGCTTTCAGCGCTGGTGAGGTGTGATTTGAGGGCATCGGTGCATGGATTACAAAAAAAATTGTTTAATTACTGTTCATGGTACCTGGTAACGTGGCAATTTTTGTTATCTGCTTGATGTTACGTGTCATGACAAAAAAATAATTAGTTGTAACCGCATTCAAAGGCGATGGTTAGGATTCCATAAGCTTACGCACACTTTAAAAACGTCCGCTTCATAGCTCGTGATTTACGTCATAACAGTCAGTACGAAAGAAAACAATAAATGTCTTACGTAAGGAATTGTACTTACATTACTGAATTGACTAAATAACCATTAGTTTCCTAGAAAGAATTTTTAATAAAATAATATTATAGTTACCATATAGTCTCCATATTGCAGTTCTATTTAAATTAATAATTTTTTGTCGTTGTTAACTGTTTATTTTCGAGTTTCAATAACTCTTCGGAAAATACCATAAAAGGATCGAAAAAAACTGCTTACACGTAAAAATAAACAAATAATTTCCCTCAAAGGAGTCATTTTGCTCAGTGTGTGTAATGTTTATTCACTTAGACAGTCATTACCCGTATAGAGCGCTTCTGGGAAATAATGAATTATTTTAAGATAGAGTTGCTGATCATCTGTAAAGCGGCCACATATGTGAATATCACATTAATGCCGGTAGTATTCGAAATAACTGATTATTCTCAGCTGTGTAACGATCACTGAAGCACGATATGTCACCGAATGATTACGCAAATTTGCAGATATATTTGCTGGAATCTATACTTAAAGTATAACACTTGAAAAATTAAGTTTTATATTTAATTTCACGTAGGCTATTTTGAATTCATATGTTTGTTGAATTCACAAATGAAAGTTTAACAGTACACTTGAATGATTTTCGAATGTCAATTGTAAAATTAATAAATAATGATTACCGTAGAATATAGGCCTAGTCCAACCATACATTTGGAGTATTGTCGTCTAGGATTATATTTCTCGCTCTGCAGGCGTCTATCTCTGCTTTGCAGGTTTGTAGCTGCAGCATAACCGTTCGCCAAGTTATTTCTTGGAGTCGGGGGTTTAGGACAAGAAGTAGGAGGAGGGACGGCGAGTAAATGCTCCGTTTGTTTGTCCTCTAATGTGCCGAAAACTTTCCCCGTGGCCAGCGGGGGTCGCAAAACTTGAGTGCTTGGGTAAATGGCTGCGGGCAAGTTGTGGCTTTTAGTGGCTAACAAACGTAAATATCGCATGAAATGTTGAAGAGCCGTTCAACGGGTATGGGAGGGGTCCCTTGTAACGAGGGGAAACACCAAGCAAAGATAAAATACGTAGTTCAATGTCGTGCTCGTATAATTTGTTTTCCAGTCTTATTATTCAAGCCGTTTTTCTGTAGTCTGAAGACAAAATTAAAGTATTTTTTTTAAAGATCAAGGAATACAATAGCTATGCAGTCGAAGTACAAGAAATTAACTACTTTTAACTTAACACGATTCTTACCTAAATTTATTCATCCATTCGTAACATTTAATAACATAAGCAATTCGAATGTTTTTACCGAACCCATTTAATTCATGTCGAAATATAAAAACTGCCACACAAAAAGTACAGAATTGATATAAATGTAAAGTGTGAATAGAATTTGTATATCAGTGCTAAAAATTATTACGGTTATTCGTCAGTTGCTAAATGTCTGTATGGGATGTTAACAGTGTAATGAACACTTTTTACTAATGTCTCGTTAAGAATAATAATCAAAGAAAATATATTTCATTATAACATCAGACGTTAACTTATGAATTTGGTGAAATTTGTACAATGTAAATATTTCTTTCAGTGCTATGTTTATACTAACAAGAGGCAGATATATGTTATTGTCTAGAAGGATTTAGTAACTAAGGCTTTAAAAATATTCCATTTATCGTGAATCACTTGTATAAAAGTACCTAGCCTGAATTTTGAAGCAACAGGGCATACAATATTTTGCTGTCATTGTTTGGACTCCGTGAACGAGATTTTCATTGCCATGTTTTGTTGAGCTCTCACTCATAATTTATTCTACTGTTATGTAAGAAGATAGTAAGAATTGCAGAGAGTAGTCTTCGAGGAAATTAACACTACATTTCATAACATTATCCGTGCAATGGAATTGCTAGTGACCGTGGTGAACTATTCATACGTCACTTATGTATTGCATTCGTCGCAAGTTTTTTTCTAGCAGAAAAATTGTGTTATAACGTGTTAATTGAAATATTTATTTTCTAAAAATATTATTTTCTTATTTTTATTCTTGTATGTGTGACATTTTGCAATCAGTTTTGAGCTAAGTTCAATGTTTCAAGTCTCTAGCTCGACGAGAAGTTAGTTTAACGTGGTATATTACAAGAATTAAAAAAAAAAAAATTGAAATTAAAAATCATTTTTCCACAAGTTTTTCCTCCTATACTGTTATTGTTTAAAGTTTCAAGTATATATCTCATCGGGAAGTTAGTTTAAATCTATTGCAAAATTTGTACCGAACAGACAGACAAGAAACAATGTTATTTAAAATCACAGTAAATAAACAATTTTTTCTGTTCTTCGTTAAAACTATGCATACTGAATAAACAAACTGACAGCCAAGAAAGTTATAAAAGCACTTGAATTAAAAATTAAAAACCTACTGTACTCATAAAACGATCCCTTAAAAAGTAAAAAATAATAATTTCAAATATCGTTGCCCCAAATGCTTCGGGGGACCGAAAAGTAAACAAAACAGATTGTTTAAATTAGCAAACGTGAAATAGAATCAGTAACAGCAACAAAACGTCTTTATATTGTACGTAAATAAGTGACAATTCCTAAAGTAAGCGGAAACCTTAAATTAAAGTGCATTATTTAAATTCAATGTTTGCATTGGGACGTGCCTTTTTTTAATTTGGTATTTTGGTTTTGTTCTATTCTGTTTCAATTCCGCTAATATTTAACTGCATATTTGATTTATTTACCGGTCCCCGACTCATTTAAGGGTCAACAATAATTTGATTTTTTTTACTGTTTAGAGAATCGTTTTATGAGTAGGGTTTTTTATTTATTTTTTTTTTAATTTAATTGTTATTCGTAGCGTTTTAACCTTAGATAATTTTACTATTGTCGTAAATAACAACTGAAATAAAATAATATTTATTTTTCACAGTTTTAAAAAGTACTGAAGTGATAATTTTTATTATGTTTTAAAAAGTTGATTAATTGCGTGTTGTTTTCTTACGGAACGAAAGTTTGTGTTTACATTTTTAACGCTTCAAGGACAACACTTGTACGATGAAACCTTCTTCAGGTTTATCCATAGCAATAATTGGTATGCTTGTTTGTAAGAAAATTGTAGTAATTTTTCGGAAACAATTTTTTAACGTATATAATAAAACTGTTTCAGTTAAATAATAAATAACGGCAGAAACATACGTAAATAAAACCACTGGCTATAATGATTGGATGTTTTTAAATTTTATTGCCTTGGGAATCTACCAGCAAATCACAGACGGGTGGTATTGCAGATACCTTATTCTCATTGACATGTGCACGTAAACTGAAACACGCTGAGTTTTTTAAATATTTGTTGCAATGGGAGTTTACAATTAGAATTTATTGGTTTGTGGACATACGCCATTGCTAGATCCCACGATTTTTGGTGAAAAGAATTCTGCAACAATTTGTTTAAATGCCTTATGTGCACATATGCAGCTGTGCTTCGTGGTGAGTGATTGGCTGTTTTAAATTCTCAGCGTCTCGGGGTTTTACCCGCAAATTACAGACGTGTGGTGTCGCAGTAACCTTGTTCCTGTTGGCACAAGTCAAATGAGCCACGCCTGTGCAATTATACATTCTGCCAATAATCAAGAAGCAGACCTGCAGATGTGCACGTAAGGCATTGAAACAAACTGCTGCAGAATTCTTTTCACCAAAAATCGTGGGCTCTAGCCATTGCTCATGTTTTTTTGACCGAACTTGTATTGAAAGACAAAGTGAAAAAATTCAAAAAACACAAAAAAGCACAGAAAACGTAAGAAAAACAATCCCAGAGGAATTCTGTCAGTTTTTTATGCCAAGTATATAAAAACTTGACAGAATTCCTATGGAATTGTTTTTTCTTATGTTTTCTGTGCTTTTTTTGTGTGTTTTTGTATTTTGTCACTTTGTCTTTCAATACAAGTTCGGTCAACAAAACATGATCAATGGCGTATGTCCACAAACCAATGAATTCTAAGTGCAACACGTCGATGTTAAATTATTTTAGCCAAAAATCACTGGGTCTAACAACTGGTACATGATGTCTCCCACTGGCGCCTAGACACGGATATGAACCGCGATTAATAGCCACTTCTTCCTATTTCTCGCAGTTTGGAGGTATTTAACATATATAATATTTCTCGATTTATCAAAATAATTTTATGCAGTTGATTACAAAATATTATTAGAAAACATAGGTATAAGAAGAAATGCATACAACTGACTGAAATCTTATTTGACAAATAGAAGACTAGTAGTGAAAATAACAAAAAAAATATAAACAATATTTTATAAATAATTACCGCTCACAATCTAAAATAATAAATGTACGTATTCTTGGACCGTTATCATTCGTCGTATATTTGAATGATCTAGAACTGCAGATTCCAAATGTTCCCATAGTTTCATTTGCATATGATACAAATTTGCTTATAAAACCATCCATTGATACGTTATTAGAATATTCTGCTATAAATGCATTAAATAAAGTAATCTCATGGTTTGCTACAAATAATTTGGCTCTAAACCTAGATAAAACTAAACGTATCCTTTTCAATTCATTTCTACAACTACTCGTACAAAATAAATTAATTAGCGATGTGAAGCAAATTTGATTTCTTGGGGTTGAAATGTATGACAAACTATCATGGAAAGAACAAACAATGTACTTTGTTAAAAAGAGCAACACATGGTGCTTTGTGCTTAAATCTCTTGCATCAGTAACATATCGCAAATGTTTAAGATCTGTAAATCTGTATTTAATGAGATAAGTATTTATCCAATGCCATGTGTATACAATACAAAACAACACTCTATATACGCCAAAATAAAATAAAATTCCATACAAACACACAAATACATAGTTACAACACTCGAAATAGATCCAACTTTCTTATAAATTATGTAACGAAAGCTTATACCTTTAAAACTGTAAACAATACGGGTGTTAGGTTGTATAATCATCTACCAAACAAAATAAAAACTATCACAGACACAAATGATTTCAAAAAGCAGCTGTTCGATTTTCTTAAAAACAAACTCATTCCACTATGTATCAGAATACTTTACTACAAAATAAGTTAAAGTATCAAATTGTTAATGAAGTGTTGTAATAAAAATGTTCATCTGTTATTTTGTATATGTGAGTATCATAGTCAAATTATTTTTTTTTGTGTAAGGGAAGAGGGGAGAAAATTATCTCACACGTTTTTCTCTGGAGCAATCAAATATACTTTGTATAACTCCGTTTGATAGTTGTAAGAATGTACGTTTTTTTAAACGGTGTTGTCATTTATTTTTGTATGGATGTACTAACTGGCCGGCTGCGGCTTTGCCCGCGTGAAATTATGTAATGTAAACAGTAACTCTGGGTAAAATATGTGATGAAGGCATTTAACAGCTATCGCACTCTATAACAATGAACTATGAATTGTCTTAGCTCAATGTAAAGAGCGCGCGCAATACGCTCGTATCATGTCATAGTAGTTCCCATCGCAAAGTCTTGCACGGGATACGAACCCGTAACCCCACCCCTCCCACACCCAAAATTTATGCAATACCTGAGTGAATGCTTAAAGGCAGGCCGTGATAATTGTTTCCTATATACAGGCTACAGTCCAAAGAAGTTTTATTTTTTAGTAGGTTGGCAAAAAGAAACAACTGTTGAATTATTTCTCTGTGATCATTATCTTTCTTCGGGAGACTGTAACTTTTACCTGCTTTTCACATACTTAAATTTTCGAATTTCATAAAATCCTGAATTTAATTTGTAGATATTTCCATAAGCTTCGTTCTTATCAAAAAAATCATCTCAATTTCTCAACGGGTATAAGCGGTACAGATGATTATTTGAAAACACATTTTATTTTTTTAAACAGCTTTCAAGGACGAATTTCGGAAAATCCTGAAACAAAATTTTTTATATTTACGTAAGGTTTATTTTAAAGCAAAACCATTTCAATATTTCCACTGATTTATAAGATAAGTGGGATTAATTAATTAAAAACACGTTATATTTTTTAAGAGCTTTCAAGAATGAATTTCGAAAAATTTTAAAACTACTTTTTAGATATTTACTTAAGCATCATTTTAAAGAAAAAATCACCTCACTATCTGAAATGATTTATGAGAAATCACGGATTAATGAAAAACACATTTTACGGCTTTTCACCCCCTTAATTTTCTAATTTCGCAAAATCAAAAAATTCGGCAATACGCATTTCTTTGGGCAATATGATGAAGATTAAAAAAATTTGATAGCTTTCCCGGTTAATGAGATATCAGGGATTTTTTTAAAACACATTTCACCCCTTTTCACCCCCTAAACTATCAAATTTCGGAAAATCCATCTTAGTGGGTGCCTATGGGCCACGGGGAAGCTTACCTCAAAATTTTATGGTTCTAGGTTCAGCGGTTTGGGCTGTGCGTTGATGAGTGAGTGAGTGTCAGGACACTTCATTTTATATATTAGGATTACATGTCTTTGTAAAAATTACCTGTCTTTTTAAATATTTCTTGTCTTAGTAAATCTTATGGCGAATAATATATCAACTTCATTCTTCGCTCAAAGAATGATTAATAGATACAATGCAATACCTAGTAAAGGGTATTACTGACACGTGCGTACATAAATTTACATTTTGGATCCTTTGCGCAAAGTGCTGAACTGGCTTACAAGTTGTGAAATTAGCACTGAGGTGTATTGAAAAGTTTTAAGGAGAATCTCAGCCACCTAACTTTATATAGCAAATATCCAGTTGTTTTTACCGTTCAAATAAAACAATCTAAAATTTTTTTTCGCAAACGACGATTGCAGAGAACGAATATTTTGCGAGTTCAATGACCAGCATTTTAAAATCACTGTCCTGTGTATACTCAAGCAGGATAATTTTCCATTTGCTGTTATTCTCTGGAACATCTGAAGATGGACGAACAGATTGGACTGTAGCATGCGTAGAACAGTGGGTTCTAACATAAGGTAATTAAACTTGCGTAATTTTCCCTTCCCTAGCGATTGGTAGTACCAGGATGACAATATTACACCAACAAGTGCTACTGTTTTGTCCTAAGTGATATTAATATGGTTAGTTCATAAATTTTAATTGCGAGTCACGTTTTAATGGTACAATTTTATTTTCTGACCGACAAGTACATGAGAAAAATATTGGCTGGAAAACCGGTGAAGCCGTTCCGTCTTATAAATTTTCCTTAAATTTACTGTCCCCAGTTCTAGAAACGTACCCACAAGTAATGTACTTATTAACCGATTTTTAATTTCTAAATTTTTTTTTATTCTGTAAATCAGTCAACTAATTTACTGCATCATGCAGGCGTACACAGATGACCGATTGAATTCGTTCAAGGAAGAATATTACTGCATTTTTCTTCATGATAAAGACTACGCTTCGTTTAATATTTGGTATTAGCCTTGGGAACTTTATTTGAAAAATTCCATTTGTGTTACAGCAATTTCAAATAACAAATATATTTTACGTATTGGCATCTATGCATCCTACGAAAAAATCCTTGACAAAATTGACCATTTTCAAATAACCTATATACAGGATGAGGCACATAAAGTGTTACAGAGCAATAGCACTCAAACTAGTGACCATATTCACAAAGGTTTCAGACAAGGTTAGTGAATCCATTGAGTGCGTGACTAAATTACCTTGTGCTGTGGGTCGCTGAATTTGTATTCAAATCAGTACTAATATCATCGGAAATATTATAAATTGTTCCATTTAACAAGGGGAGTTGACCTTGACGTAGCTTCAGCGCCTATACCAATAAAAGAAAATAGAGTGACCCAATATGACGGCCTTCTCGAACAATTAAACTCTTGTCTGAAACATTTGTGGATATAATCAATAGTTTGAGTGCTATTGATCTGTAACACTTAAATGTGAAATTTGCAATAATGTATTCCATAAATTTGTAACAGGTTTAGCGTCGAGCTATGTATACGCCTTCGATAATATTCCTCAAAACACTTGAATTATTTTGCTATTATGCGAGCTGAGAAATTTTTCGTTTGTGTTATCTAATATTTTGTACAAAAATTATTGATACCTTGCAATAGCTCCATTCCAGTTTTCTCGCCAAATCTTTACATGTTTATATACATGCAGATTTAGATACTTTTTATATAATACTAGAAGAGTTGTAAAGTAATTAAAGACACAGTGGAAAGTTGGTATTCTGTGACAAATAGCACTGAGGTGAAATACGGCCAAAGGAAGACAAATCGTTACCACAGTACCGTAGATACGGATATAAAAATTTCAATTAATTATTGCAGTTAGTATTGACGCTGCTAAGAATGCTGACTTTTGTTATAATTAGTTTCTGGGTTTATGGATGCAGTCTGGTATATTCACACCTTTAAACCAGACAGTTAATGAGACAAACCAGGATAGTGGACGTGTGTACTTACAACCAAGAACAGTTAGAATGAATATTTCTTTTCTTTATAGAAACGTCGGAAGGAAAAAAAAACAGAAAGAATGAAAGCTTGTCATCAGAGAGAAGCTTCATGAAACGAGGGAAAAACGAACAAGACGTAAAAACTTCTTATATAGCTCCAGAGAAGAAACTTTCTACGAAGTTGACGAACGTTGTTACTTCTCAAGTTTGTCTAAAAACAAACAGTGCAAAAACGAGGTGCACAAAACGAATACTCTTCTGAACTGGGTAACGTAGTTACTTAAATTCACCTCAGAAGACTAATATTTTCAGAGCATGTCAGAGATACCCCAGTATTTTTTTTTTCTTCCACAGTTACGAGCACGGAAAAGCTAACGCACAAAGAGGTGTCGTCATGTCGGCAGAAATTATACACAGGTCGCAGTGAAAGTTGGTACCAGATATATTACGTATCTGCTGGAAAATAAATCTTTCAACAAATGAAGTTAGGTAGCATATTTTTAGAAAAGATTTCAGCATAAATAAGTACGTTTGGGAAGTATATCCTAGTTACAAACTTATACGCTGTCAATAATATATTGTGTTAACAGTTTTTCTTTCGTGTGCTGTTTGTTCGTACGTGAACGACAGAATAAATCGTCATATCTTTAACATTTCATTTCATTCTCTTTACTTTTGTATTAGTATTGAGATATTGTTTGAGGTTTTTTAATTGAAATTATTTTGTAATAATAAATTATTACGATTACTGACCGTAGTTAAATAAAAACTATGGTATGAGGAAGATACCCGAGGAGCAAAGTACACTGAACGAAGATTTACTACCGGCTGCTCGTAGGCATCTGCTTGCTTCGATGTACGACGTGGAATGAGGTCCTACAGTGGAGAGGCGCCGGATTGAGAATGGCGGTAGAACGGGAGATTCCCGAGAAAATTCGCCG
This sequence comes from Medauroidea extradentata, assembly GCA_003012365.1. Lineage (NCBI taxonomy): Eukaryota > Metazoa > Arthropoda > Insecta > Phasmatodea > Phasmatidae > Medauroidea > Medauroidea extradentata. The sequence goes on from PNEQ01012491.1 coordinate 34,591, forward strand.
GTTAGAGGCATTGTCCGCCACGATTCCAACACCCGAAGATTCAGGGATCGAACCCGAACCGCCTTGGTTGAAGGCGAGTGATCTGACCACTCGGCCGCTGCGGCATGTAAAATAAACTTCAGATTCCCAGGATAATTTAAACTCTGTTTACATCTTTGCTTCCTGTAAAGAGGACGCTAATAATTTATTGCTTGGATAAGCAAGCCTCTCCTAAATTTTTGTGTTTTTCTATTCAAGTTAATGTATGTTACGTTTATACAGGTACTACAAAACCACCACTCCCCCTCCCTTTTTTATTTCACCAACCTAAAACCCTTCACTCTGTCAGTCTCATCCATCTCAAATCCCCTTATTCCCCCCCCCCCCAGGCATGGTCCTTTCTAGCGTGGCAGTAAATATTTTTAGTACATTTTTGTTTCGAGTGATTAATAGATTTGTCTTGCAATTGCAACAAAACTATATACAGGTTTTAGTTAACTTGTTATCTATGTTATTAAATGCCCTTTAACGTGATCAAATTTCGCTTCGATTTTATTTCAAATTTATTGACTCCTAGTTAACGAATGCGATGTGATGCCATGTTGGTGTCATAACCACGGCTATTTTATATTTCAATTTATGGAATGTCTTGAATTTCGTCAAAGATTTTCGTGTCGAACATTTTTGAAATTTTCTGAATCAAAATATTTCAGAATAGATAAGTTTTTCTGGTTTAATTAGTTTAAATATCACAAAAATAGAAATGTTTGTTTTGAAAATTAATATGGACATAGTTATTTTAAAATAATGTAGTAAAATACAAAAATGGTAATGTGGTGTACTTACTTAGGATAGCTGTGTTATTCCAACTCCCACCGTCGAACATTTATGACTAAAGGGCTCCGGTTAGCTGGACGGTGTAAGGAGTAGTATCCGCAACAGAATTAAATAGAAATATAGTACTAGTGTTCTAGTACGAGTTGGCGAATCGTGTATTAAGGCACAACACTGTCGAAGTCCTACAGCTTAACTTAAGTTCAAGCTACTTTGAAAAAGCATGTAAAAGCAGAACATATTGTTCAATATTTCCTAGGACATATAATTAAATTTTGTGTGAGACTCTAAAATAATTTGTAATCGAAAACTGTAATTAGGTTAAGAACGATACCACAAACATCGGTACGTCACCAGTCCAAATACCATTGGCCTACGAACTAATTTAATCACAACAGTTCTCCATTCTACTATCAATCTTGACTGACATTTTTAGTGTCCAAGTTGCTACGGTGAAGTTTCAGTAAAGTTGATCAAATTGCAGCTACAACTACAATATAAGAGTATACCAGATGTATTGGCCTCTTCTCCATAATAGAACACGCTAAGATGTGAAGTTGGTTCCTGACGTCTTCTTCCAGGTATGCATAACCATACAAGCACAATTATTCCGTCTCCTTCCCCGAACAGGCGTGAATTTCTTGCCACTTCCCTTTCACCGCTGCTGACATATTATTACAACACTCCATCACAGAATAAATAAGGAGTAACAGAAGCGAAAGGAGTGTCGGTTCCTTTGATGTGCGCGAACTCGTGCCCTGATTGGCTATAGATGCCCCGCCATAATCAAGGTGCGTTAAAAAGTAAACAATGTGTAGAGTATTCAAGTTAAGTAAATGTTGTACTCTGTGCAAATAAAATAGGTTGTGTTGTATTCATAAACAAAATGGTGAATAAAATGTGATTATAAAACATGAAGTATGTTTGGTCAATGAAGACATTACATATGACGACGAGGATGGGATTGGTCACAGAAATGTGAAGAAAGTTTTCAAAACATAGAAAAGAAAATGGTGTCGTCTGAAGTGTTAGCACATTACGACTCAGAAGCACCTTTGTACCTTACAACTGATGCTTCGGCAGTAGGAATAGGTGCTGTGTTAGCACACAGAAGCAAGGACGGTGTGGAGAGGCCGATAGCTTTCGTATCGCGTACACTGACGCCAGCAGAAACAAGGTACTCGCAAATAGAGAGAGAAGGATTATTATGCTGTATAGTGCTAAGTTGGCCGTGTTTTTGCTGATAATACTGAGGATATTTAACAAATTTGATTACGGAAATGGTTGTGATTATTATTTTAATGATGGCTGTTTTATATCTGCAATGTTTGACCAACAAATGATCTTAAATGAATTACACGCGACTGTTCAAATAACTGGTGTGCAGATGTATTTGTGAACGACTATGAAGGTTGAGCCTTGTTTTTATAATAAAGCGTTTGTTTGTAAGATTCATTTTTAAACGCCGAGAGGATAATATTTTGCCTATGTGAAAGAATTTGACACAAATCTATGAAGGTTGAGCCTTGTTTTTATAATAAAGCGTTTATTTGTAAGATTCATTTTTAAATGCCGAGAGGATAATATTTTGTCTGTGTGAAAGAATTTGATACAAATCGCATATAAAAATTGTATGGCTGTGTAATAATGCGTGGATCACATGCGTATGAGCGCTCGTGATTAGATGTTCAGTACTTGTTATTTATAATAATATTACTATTAATCTTCTTGTCCTCTTGTCTCCGATTATTGGAACAATTAATAGCAAGAACAGTAGGTTATTGCCACAAGGTTTCTTCTTCTCCATTTTTAAAAACCATGGCATTATATACATAGAAAAGAGAAAGTAGGTAGATTATATATCCATACGTAGGATAAACAGAAATTAAACAATCAAGAATTAAATCGTCTAATATTCGCAAGCTATAAATTCACTGAAAAAATCAATTAGTCCGCAATAAACGTATAACAG